>MU122448.1:0-20665 GCA_014904905.1 Wilcoxina mikolae CBS 423.85 | reverse complement strand
GTCTTTCATAAACTTGGCTCGTACTTCGGCATGGAGGGCGGTGATTGTTGGGCATTTTGAATCATTGGCCCGGTGATTTCCCTTGCAGTTGAAACATTTGACAATATCGTGGTGGCACTGTTTGTCTTTGCTGGGACATGATCTGCACGAGTGGAAAGTGGTAGTGTGAGGTTCGGCACATATATTACATATGGCAGGTTGTTTGCAGCGAAGGTAGGAGTGGCCAAATTCTTGACAATTAGTGCATTGATCGGTTGGTCGGGATGCCACATATCGTTCAGCCTTGCATGTTTTTCTGTCTACTTGAACTCCGTGGTCTTGTATAAGCTTTACTTCATGTTCAGTACGGACTGCAATGACCATTGTGGTTGCTTTTTTATGTGGTTGGATCTCTGGCTTTGTCAGGGATCATGGTAGGGTTGTGAGCTTGATATAATTGTTGTTCATCTCAATATCTTCTTTCAACAATTTCATTCCCATTTCACACTCGGGAAACATATTAATGTCGATGGAATGAACCATCATTCGGATCCAGGTTTCTTGTTTCTTGAGACTCTGGGCGTTTGTATCAACTGAGCAAACTGTTTCTTCAATAGCAGCTTTGTGAGCTAGTACCAATTCAACAGGGCACGCATCAGCAGTAAGGAAGACGAGGTTGTGTTTGTAGTTTGTAGAAACATGGCCAATATTGGCCAAGGGGTCAGCCTGGCACCTGCGGAGGATGGCGTTGATTGTAAGTTTCAGTTGGGTAAGGTCGGCAGTGACTGGTTGATCACTATGGCGGGCAATTACCAGTGTGCGTTGTTTTTTGGTAAGGGGGCAGGGGTTAAGGGTGCATTCATTGTTATCTTTCGGGGGGTCTTTCTTTGTGCATGCGGATGCAATTGCTGACCATAATGTGGGCTTTGGGGAAGTCCCTTCCAGGACTGCTGGTGTTAGTAGGTCTGGGGGTGCTGGTGGCGCATCTTTCTGTGAGGCTTGAATTCGAACAAGATATTCGACTCGTTGTCCAAGAGAGACGATAGTATTGAGGGCAATTTCATGTTTGGTTTCGATTGAGGCCAAGCAAGTTGTCAATTTTCGGTTTTGGGTGGTAAGATGTTTGTTGATTTTGGGAATATCCTTGTGAAGTGGTTCAAGGATGGCTTTGAATACCTTATGAATTCGGTCTTCGTCTTCATCGTTTGGATCCAATAGGTTGGTAATAGGGTCTTGATAATCTTCATCTTCCGAATCATCATCATCTTCCAAGCTTTGGTCTTCAATCTCATCATTCTCTGGGGTATCTCCAAGATTCAGATCTGCATCTCCAGGGTTTCCGATATTGTCAGGATTGGTTGGTTGTTGAGGTGGGGATGATGGTTGAGGTGGTCCAGAGGATGCTCTGTTATGAGCTGTACCAATGATCTTACGAGTGCTCAAACGTGCACGAGTAATATTGAGTTGTGGGTATGGTGAGCTTGACTGCAGTCTGCGTGAGCTGCCGTATTTGCCCTTTCGTCCTCGTTTAGATATGTAGCCCGTATAGACTGTACTTGATACCACTGGGTCATCCATTGCAGAGAGTGGGTCTGAACTTGGATTTGGATAAAGATGCATTCCGTATATACTGGAAGTACCAGGTGGAGGTGGGGGTGGCATAGGGTCTGACATAATTGTCTTGTCAGGGCTCACTGTATTCAAAATTTGTTACAGTTATTGAAATTTTCTAAGTATTTGAATTTGGTAAAAATCCGATGTGTGAATGTTGTTATATGTGGCCTCTGTACCACCTGTATCCAGAGGGGGTTAGAGCCTCACCTCCTTTGTCCTAGCAAGGTGTTGGAGCCTTGTACTAGAGCCTTTGCTTCCTCACAGCAGATACAGAGACACCAAATAATGGGGCTGTAAAACCACTGCAAGAAAGGAAGTGCAACTTAACTCTGATGGATTCACCCAAAGACTCTGGGGGTCAATGGCGGCAAAGTAGCCGGACGTCATCGCCTACACCCTGGTAGGTTTGCTGGGCCCCGGTGGCCAATAGGTATAAATGGTGGGTAGGTGAGGTAAGGGGGATAGGTGAAAAGTGCGAAAATTCGAAAATCGGTTGTTGCCAACTCAAATCTTGTCCGATTATGCTGAAACATCGGCAGGGTAGACCTGGAAGTGTATCGAAATGGTGATTCCAAGACCGTTTGGAAAGGATGAAAACTCGCGGAAAATCGATGAGATTCGAAATCGATGAGATTCGAAATCGATGAGATTCGAAATCGTGTTTTTGGCTTCGAGAAAATTTGGCCCAGACAGTCTGGGGCTTGTAGGGAGGTGTGGATGGTTCGTTCTAAGGGCTTTGGAGGCCGCTGAATCGATTACCGTTGTCCGATTGTGAATCGGAGTTGATTATGGTGAGATAGAGGGGGGGGATGTGTGAAAAAGCGACTTTTCGATGAATTTGTGTAACTATTGTAAATCTTGAGCTTTTGGTCTGAAATTGAAGCGTGGGCCTCGTCTCTATGTAGACTCAATGCTCCCAAAGTATGAAGTCAATCGGAAAAGAATTGGTTGTTGAATAATCGGTGGGGTCCCTTTTGCAGGGGGGGGAAAAAGGGGGGTAAAGGGTCCAGCTTTCCACCCAACAACAATAAAGGTCCTATGAGAGAGATGCCCTATCGTAGGGGGGGTAATCATGGGTAAGGAATCGATTCGCAGTATCAGTTTGTCGATAGCTGTTGTGGTTGTTTACTTATTTTCGAAAAACGGTTTTGCTGGTGTGGTTGTCGCTTTTCAGAAGGCAAAATCGTTGTTTCCCTGATCATTTTCTCTGGCTTGACAAATCTCACAACTATTTCCAGCAATTGAAAAGTATGACCCATGTATATAACCATTGGCAATCTCTCCGGGACTGTACAGATAAAACCAACAATTCACAATGTTGTTCTGATAGTACTTATTCCTCAGCTGTGATATTTACGTGATGTTTGCATTCTATAATAGGTCTACCAATGGGTCCATAATTGACATGTTATGCAGAGTGTTCTGAACTACTTACTGTGACATCTAATCAACACTTGAAATTGATAGTTCACTGCTTACTATACCAATGATTACTACCGGCAATAGCATATATTTCTGTCTGGATCGATTGCCAACTATCTAGAGGCTGTGATATTACAATATCATGGATATAGATTATGTCCTAGGCGTGAAGTTGAAAAGAAGAAATGGGGCAGGAATACGGTATAGCAGGGGTATACCATAATCGTAACATCTCTCAGGTATAGTACAAAGTTCTTCAAGCAACCTTAGAAGATACGGAAGATGCTCTCTGGCAAACATTGAGAATCCCACAGATACTATTCAAGTCACAATTCAACAACCTGCATCAAACTCCAGATCAGTCAATTCTTCTTCCCCACCAGTTCTCAAACCAATTACTGATTATCTCATTGGCATTACTTGAATTCGTACAGAGTATACTATCAATTGTTGTTATAATATATTATGGTATACTTGTTCAATTGTTAGTGATCTTCCAAAACCATATCTCCTTTACATAATTTAGTTGGGCATATTAACATATCATCTGTAATGGCTCTAACAACTAATAAAGCAGTTCAAATGACTCGTAAAATACAATGAGCTATGGTTATCTGTACTGCCATACATAGCAATGACAAAACCCAAGCAATAATATGAGGAGGTTAGCTGGTGGACTAAAAAGAAATTTCGCACATTGAGCCACTTTCTGTTTGCAGTCATAACCAATACCCTACATTATCCAAATACTTCTGAAACATAAATTGTTGATCAAGCTATCCAATGCATTCAAGTAATCCTTGAGTTTTACCACTGCTGCCAATACTCATCCCATGATGAGGATACCTTTCATCTGATGGATCACATACTGTATTGCTTCCACAATCTCAACTATATCCTGCTGCGATATCGGTAACCCAAGAAAACCACAGAACAATGGAAAGAGTTGCTGAAACAGACCAATTAGGAGCAAGATACAGATATGGACGATTGCAGAAATTGCTCTGTCCATGAACAAAAATGTCAAATTGATGACTGGAATGATTGGATAAGGTCAGATGTAGTTGATCACCTGTTGGAGGTGTTATGATTTAACTTTTCAAAATTGTATCCAAGAACACACATTCAGAGAAGAATTGAGCAATTTGATAGGTTGCAGAAGTACTATACTGAGTGTCATAATACGGCTAACAAACACTAAATCAAAGATAGGTATCAAGAATCCATTAAGACCAAAGATATACAATGTCCGATCATCATTTATTGTCTTAGCTGAAATACATTGGTAGTATGGTGAATAAACCTTAACAGAAATAGTTTCAGCAATGTGTTGAGTTGGCCACCTATCTGAGATCAGAGCTATTACATTGCTGCTACTGATAGAAGCAGGATGGAGGATTTGGAAGTCAAGTGACAGGTATTGTTTGGCTCGATATAGATAGGAGTAACTATATTCTGAGATATTTATAATTTGTATAGCCATGACAATATTCTCCCGAGTTTTCTGGTTAACTTGACATTAGCATATTTGAACAGTTCAAAGATATACATCAATATCCATAACCTATAGAGGTGCCAGGCTGTCTAATTCCATACTATTGAGATCCCTATTGAAAAATATAATGGCCAATTGATATATAAGAAACTCTGAGCCACTGGAAAAAAGGAAGGATATACAGGACCACTGAGAAATGATTGTATATGGGTGTACATGGCCAGACAATATCAGAAATCATCTGAATCAGCATATGAAGCATTGCAAGAATGCATATCATACCAATTTCTTTGTGTTTTCAAACTCCAAATTCTCAGTCACATTATTTATTCAGTATTTGTGCTGGTGACAAACTATTTTTTTGTGGATTGCCAAATACCATCTCTTCAATGGTCAGAGTAGTTCCAGCATCGGGAAAGGATGCCAACAATGTACTGGAATTAGGTTACATCTGCAGCCCTGCTGATGTTATACCTGACATTCCATTCACCTCAAAAGAGACTACTTCTGGCTGGATTATATATAATCATTTTGATTTGAAAATCTGGAATACAATTTATCGTCTAATTGAGGAGGAGTTGAAAGAGGTACTCACTGGTCAGGGAAAATAGCTTTGGCAATGCAAATAGTTGTTTTGACGATTTTATAGGTTGTATATGTATTTGCCAAACAGATACTGGTTATTCCTTCCATGAGCTATTTATATACTCCAAACATGTGGCTCAGAGATATGTTATGAGATTAGTTGACTGTGTTAAGATGCAGACACAAAGAGATTTCTTGACAATGTTGTGATTTTGGGCCACTTCCTACCAACCTTCCAAGTCACCTTGTCCACTTGAAATTATCTTCAGACAAGGGATATATATTTAAATTACACTGTGTATAAGGATAGTCATAGTAAATATACTACCAATGTATATAGTTATCGTAACAACTTAGTACAGAGCATGCAAAAAGGTATTTAACTTGTTGTCAAATTACATCGATTAAATATTTATAACCTTGGCTTTGAGTGACAATGAGGTATCTCAAGACGATCTGAATAGATGTGTAAATATAATATATAGTTACAAATAGAACTGACATACTTACAGCTACAGCAACAACTCGAAGTATTGCTATAGATATAACTATCAGAGTGGTAACCACCTATGTATTGTTCCAATATATTCACTTCAAATGTTGCTCACATAGATAAGTATGGTAGCTCTGTAGGTGGAAATATTTTTTCAACTAGCCTCTATCACCTTGTATATATTTGATGTATTCCTTGGAAGATTCCAGATATCCTGTTCAATCGTGAAGTCCTAGGATTAATACCTGGACAATATTATTGCTGGCCAAAAGGTGATTGAATGATATTATTTCCTGCCGATATATGTTCTTTGGTGTTCATTTATGTTCACAATCCTGCTGCAGAAATTGCTTACCATCGACTAGTACAGTCTTCAAGGTTAGCTCTATGGCAGATGTTTGTGACTGTGAATTTACACTGGAAATATGCGATCAATATTCCTTTCAATCAATCTTTGGATTATCGGCCTTAAACTGTGACTTATTGAACACCATAAGGTATATGTTAATTGGAACAATGAAGATTTTCTATTCATCAACTGGAATCAAGCATTTGAAATACAGAACCGTAATACTTATGTTTCAACTCTCTTTTGCACAAATTAGTACCTACAAATCAGAGTTCAGGGTGGAGATGAAAGTGAATTCTTGTCTCAGTCCAAGTTGCCTTTGCAACCTTGAGACTGAAATAATGTTCAATGTTTTGCAGTTGAATACAGTGCAGAAAATGGAATTGAACTTTATCTAGTCCATATCTGTATGTCAAGAATGATATGTACCGATTCTGATCTCACCTTGTCATATTGATCTTGATCTGCCTTTTGTATTTGTGGTACCTCAATTACTGCTCAGAATTCTAATGCCACTCTGTATAGATGAATCTTATCAATTATCATCAATAACCCACTTTCTCTCAATCTCTTCAGCCCTATCTTCGCCTAATCTTCCCTCTGCTATCAGGTAAGGTGTGGTGAGAGGTATGCGAATTGTGTAACTGTTCAGAGTGCACTAAACTGTAAAGTTGTACGTTCTTGTAGGTAGAGATATGAGTGTAGATATGGTTGCACACATGGATTCGAAAATAAGATAGGTAGGTGGGATCAATAGGTATGGATATCGATAGCATGCAAGGGCACTCGTATTAGCTGACTATATACTTGGCAGATGGGGGGTTACCCTGCCATAGGCCAGCCGCCATTATATCATCCCCCTCTTTATCTGCAGATCTCCTGTACTGTATACCCATACATGAAGAGAAGAAACAATCAAAGAAGGAACAAATCCAAGCTCATACGTCCACTTACAGTCTCATAAATCCTGCTGCCGATCGGTACCGCTCGAGGGTGACCATTCTGTGGATCCGGCGTACAGGGAAAGTTCACCTTCAGTGGTAGATGGTAAAACCCGTACCGATGCCATTTGTACTGGGCCATGATCCAAAATAAGAAGCGAAGTGAAGGAAACATCCAATTGATCCATGTAACCTCCAGATCTCCATATCCATATCTAAGCCCATACATCCATAGCTTCCATAGTGCAGGCTCGGTGGTTGTCGTATCGGTAAACATCGATTATTTAACTCGTGAGCATCCAAGAGAAGATCGAACTTACAATATCAATCCAGTGCGAAATCTTATACCCTCGGTAGTCTTTCTCCTTTCTCTTGCAGATATCATCTCGCTGCCATCGAGACTCGAGGTTGCGATGAATGCTGGTTTGTCCTGGAAGCCGAGCCACCTTCACAGCTTGAGCATCATGAGCCACTGCCAGTGGTCTTTCCACCGGACATTGTCTCGGTGGCCAAGTAGACGTTCATCCCGCCCAGAGATAAGACGACGTAGAAGTCCATCCCGCCTAGAGATGCAATCAAGTAGACGTCTATCCCGCTTAGGGATAAAACGGAATGAGAGGTCCATCTCTCCTAGGGATCCGACCAAGTAGACATCTCTCCCACCTAGGGATAAGATGAAAGAGAGGTCCATCTCACATAGGGATAAGACGACTCTGCCGATATGCGAAGGATCACTCGTTGTCGATCGAAAATCCATTTACTCCCATCTTGAATCAGTCCCATTACGATAACAATCGGCATCATGCAGTTGGCAGTCATTATTGTCTCATATGGCATCGCCAGTTTCACAATGAGAGGTAGCAAGTAGTAACACGTCGAAAAGGGGTAATTCACGAAATCCCGTAAGCGAAACATATCCAATTACTAAAGATCCATAAGAGTGTAAAGGTGTATCTCCTCCTACATATTGATATGTGTATAGATACGGTTGCACATGTGGATTCGAGAATAAGATAGGTAGGTAGGTTCAATAGGTAAGGTTATCGATGGCGTGCAAGGGTACTTGAACGAGCAGACTATATACTGGGTGGATGGGCGGTTACCCTGCCATAGGCCGGCCACCATTATACAAACTTTGAGACTGTACTATATGACTATATCTGATGTTATTTCTACCAGAGTGAATATACGTTGTGTAAATTTTAACCTATTGTACTTTATGCAGTGTTATATTTGATACTCTATGCTGTGACCCCGAATGAATTTCAAGTTCAAATTTTAACTGTCAATGACTTCCATTGAGAATCCCAGTGCTGACATCCAATTGATATTACTTCCAAAATCTTCCTTCTGGGACTTATCACTGTATGACTTTGCAGTGATCTGCAATACCCCTGTTTGATTAGAGATTGATAGGCACTAGTTGTATTTTAGACTATGTTAGAATGATTTCAACTCTGTTTGTTGCTGCTAGCTACCAGATCTGATATATGTATGTATGAGCTTTGAAGCTTCAATCAGTTGGAATTGTTCTTCAATTGTATTGAACTGACTATATATTAGTGTTGTGTGGCCCATCCTTGTTTTATATATATGCTACAAAACTGCCAAGACAACATTGTAGAGCAATTTCCGATTCTTTTGTATACTCCAGTAGGACTGACTTCACTTAGCTTTCGTACATTTCGTATAGATACTAACCACCATGCATAGCAATTATATATATTCAGTAATCGACTTTGTATCCATACTCCTTCAACGATCTTTATATCGGTCGATATAGGTGATTTCACACCTGAAGAGATCGTTATCTCTCAAGTTGCAATCTGAATCCATATATAGAACATTTGCCCTTTCAGTAGAATCTGATTTGGCTGTTGGCTAGCATCTCATGCAGGTGATTGTTTTAGCAATTTATATACCAGATCATGTATATGACTGTATTAGGTCTGTCTCATGGAAGCACATACTTATGGAACTGGAAATAGGATAGTAATATGTGAAACATGTATCTCACTTGTTACCACATGTGATGAATTATGCATAGTTGATCATATCCATGATCATCAGTTTTATACAGATATATATATTCCATTCAGTTGTTACTTGTCTGTCTATCTTTTTAATTAAAAGGTTAGTCACTTTACGTTAGTCTTTAATCATTTCGCATGCTGATTGAATATTGTCTGAAAAATCATACTGTTGAATGACATGTCTTTAAGATTCTATTGGATAATCATTGATTTGATCCTATCATTGATACAATTGTCACTTTCCTCCTTTTCATGTTTGTTATGATCTTTCATTTCATCAATAACGTGGTACCCAGTTACACCCAATAGTTTGAGGTTGAAATACACATCTGCATTGATTCTGCTGGCTTTCAGATTCGGCCGCTGCAGTATACATACTTTACTTGCTTTCACCATTTCCAGCAATACTTTTTTGGATTCTATGTGACTTGTTTGATTCAATTGAACCAGCAATATTTGTAAGTGACTAATTACACGCTTTTGTATTTTTTTATATGTATACATGTGTATATGTATATATGTCACAATGCATCCACAATGTAAGTATCAAATGATTTCTCAAGTGAAACATATCTGAGAACTGTAAATCGTGAATATTGTGAAGTCCAGAACATCCATATATGGGTCCATATATATAAATATGTAACTGAGATTAGATATAGTTTCAAAGAATATTGAAAGTAACAGAATATATAGATATATATGTAAGATCTTTGCTACAGTATATTCTTACTCATACAACCACTATTTAAATATTATTATGCAGTTTTAATTGACTGGTATTACTTGGCTATCTACATGTACACATGGTATTTAAACGTACTTGGATTACAAGTATAGTTACCTTTCAGACCTATGTAGCCTATGAATATACTTGATCTTTGCAATTATGTATTTGTTCCAAAGATCATTAGTGGTCACTACATGTATATTAATGATACAGAATTTCTCTCTATTACTTCTGTGACTGAAATGTATAGCCACATATGTATAATATTATGAATCAATTTCACATATCAATCTATTGCACAAAAATCTATTTGGTATCTAGATACCACAAATTATATATTGAAAATATCAATAGTGACAAAATTGTATTTATCACCAAATCTGATACCTTTAAGTAGCAGGTACACCTTTTTGCATTGAAAAATATTTCTTCGCAATTCATGAAACTGCTAATCATGGTTATACAACTCTACCTATTATATTACATCATTGTATATCAGGACAATATCCTGATTTCTGGTCAGAAACTGGAGAAGTATTGATAGCTGCAATGAGAAGTATTGAAGCTGTTCTCTCTTACAGAATTAAAAGATAAACATTGCAAATTCTACTGATATAGAGAAGCTATCATATTGGTAGTATATTGGATCTACAATGTGTATCATACAGAAGCATTAAAAGGCAACGCTATGCAGGACTGGCTCCAACCTCAATCAGAATAACAACTAAATAGGATTCTAGTCTATATGGTATATGTACATTATAATATCAATAATTATATCTATTGTGTACTTGCACTTTATACGATATCTTCTATCTCAAAACAATATCAATATTTGGAAGAAAGTTTACTGATCTACTATTCATATTCACTGTTGAGTCCTAGCCAGCATTTGACAACCTCAAGACTTGACTTATAACTCTGCCGCTTTTAATACTCTCAAACTGGAAGGATACCAACATATTATACACAAATACCTCAAGATTTAGAATCAGAAGAGTACTGTTTCAGACACAATATACTGGCCAACTCAAGCATATCTGTTACTGCATTTGAAAGCTGTACAGTCTGCATATAAGGTATCCAATGGACATAAGAAAACTGCTTGCCATCAAAAACCCAGTGGTCAATATATATCCCCACCTTCTATAGTGTAAATTTATATTCAACTACTTCATATTGAAAGCAACTATGAACACTCCATTTGAACTTTATATTGGCAGTATACTATCACTTTCATTGAATATTATCACTGCTTTTCCAGTTAAAAACAAAATAGATATGATGCAGTATATTATAGATCTGGGGCATAATTCACTTCACATCTTCAAGCAACTTGAAATAATTCCCAAAATACTTCGAATCTTGTTCAGAATAGTATAGCAGCTGAAGTTAACATGCAGCAAGAAGATTGTGATCAGCAAGAAAATTGTGATCAGCAAAAAGATTGTGATCAGCAATCAGACCAACACATCTTTCTCGAAACTAAGCATATACTTATTTTATATACTAACAGCAATTCTCACAAAAGTAAACTACAATATCTGTTGACTGTCTCCTTTTAGATTGTATAAATGTGTTGACTTAATATTTCCTGTATTCAACTTATTAGTAGATATAATATTAAAGTCCATTGTTGTCAGCTAAGCGACAACCACATCAGCAAAACCGTTTTTCGACAATACGTCAACAACCACAATAGCTATCGACAAACGGACACTGCGAATCGATTCCTTACCCCTGATTACCCCCCCTATGACAGGGCATCTCTTTCATAGGACCTTTATTGTTGCTGGGTGGAAAGCTGGGCCCCTTACCCCTCTTTTTCCCCTCCTTGCAAAAAAGGCCCCACAAATTATTCAACAACCAATTCTTCTCCAATTGACTTCATACTTTGGGAGCATTGAGTCTACATATAAACGAGACCCACGCTTCTATTTCAGACCAAAAGCACGAGATTTGCAATAGTCATACCAATTCATCGAAAAGTCACTTGTTCACACCAACCCCCCCTCTATCTCAACGGAATCAACTGCGATTCAAGAACGGACAATGGTAATCGATTCAGCGGCCTCTAAAGCCCTTGAATAGAACCATCCACACCTTCCTACAAGCCCCAGAGTGTCGGGGCCAAAATATCTCGAAGCAAAAAACACGATTTCGAATCTCATTGTTTCTCTGCAAGTTTCCATCCGTTCGGAACGCCCTAGATATCACCGTTTCGATACACGTCCAGGTCTACCCTGCCCTAGTTTCAGTATAATAGGACAGGATTTGATGTGGCAACGTCCGGTCTTCGAATTTCGCACTTTTTACATACTATTGGTCACTGGGGTCCAGCAGACCTACCAGGGTATAGGCGATGATGTCCGGCTACTTTCCTGCCATTGATTCCCAGAGTCTTTGTGTGAATCCTTCAGAGTTAAGTTGCACTTCCTTTTTTGCAGTGGTTTTACAGTCCAATCACATAGCAGACTTCTTTGAGGTCTTCTTGTCACTATGGATATCTCTGTATCTGCTGTGAGGAAGCAAAGGCTCTAGTACAAAGCTCCAATACCTTGCTAGGACAAAAGAGGTGAAGCTCTAACCCTCTCTGGGTACAGGTGGTACTGAGGCCACATATAACAGCATTCACACGCCGGATATTTATCAAATTCAAAATACTTAGAAAATTACAATAACTGTGACATATTTAGAATACAGGTAACCCTGGCAAGACATTCATGTCAGAACCTATTCCACCTCCACCCCAATCTGGTGCTTCCAGTACATACAGAATGCATCTTTACTCAATCCAAGTTCAGACCCACTCTCCACAATGGATGCTCCAGCTGTATCAACTACAGTCCATACAGGCTACATATCTAAAGGAGGACGGAAGGGCAAACACGGCGGTTCACGCAGACTGCAGTCAACCTCACCATACCTACAGCTCAATATCTCTTGTGCACGTTCGAGCACTCGTAGGGCTATTGATACAGCTCATAATACAGAATCCTCTGGACCACCCAAACCATCATCTCCACCTCAACAACCAACCAACCCAGACAATATTGGAAACTCTCAAGATGCAGACCTGAATCTTGAAGATACCCCAGAGAATGATGAGATTGATGACCAAAGCTCTGACAATGATGATGATTCTGAAGATGAAGATTATCAAAACCACATTACCAATCTATTGGATCCCAACGATGAAGACGAAGACCAAATTCATCAGGTATTCAAACTATCTTTGAACCACTTCACAAGGACATCCTTGAAATCAACAAACGTCTTACCACTCAAAACCGAAAATTGGTAACTCGCTTGGCCTCAATTGAAATCAAACATGAAATTGCCCTCAATACTATCGCCACCCTTGGACAAAGAGTTGAATATCCTGTACAAATTCAAGCCTCACAGAAACATGTACCACCAGCACCTCCAGACCACTGATATCAGCAGTTCTGAAAGAGACTTCCCGAAAGCCCACATTATGATCAGCAATTGCATCGACATGTGCAAAGAAAGACCCCCCGAAAGACAAGATTAGACGTACCCTGAATACCCACAACCTTATCAAAAAACAACACACACTGGTAATTGCCCGACACAGTGATCAATCAGTCACTGCTGATCTTATCAAACTTAAACTTTCAATCAATACAACTCTCTGCAGGTACCAGGCTGACCCCTTGGCCAATATTGGCCATGTTTCTACAAACTACAAACACAACCTGATCCTCCTTACTGCTGATACGTGCCCTGTTGAATTGGTACTAGTTCACAAAGCTGCTATTGAGGAAACAGTTCAATCAGTTGATACAAACGCCCAGAGTCTCAAGAAACAAGAAATCTGGATTTGAATGATGGTTCACTCCATCGATATTAATATGTTTCACAAATGTAAAACGGAAATGCAATTATTGAAAGAAGATATTGAGATGAACAACAATCATATCAAGCTCACAACTCTACCACGATCTCTGACTAAGCCAGATATACGACCTAATAAAAAATCAACCACAATGTTATTGCAGTCCGCACTAGACATGAATCAAAGCTAATACAAGACCACGGCGTTCAAGTGGATGGAAACACATGCATGGCTGAACAATATGTGGCATCCCGACCAACCGATCAATGTACCAATTGTCAACAATTTGACCATTCCTACCTCCGCTGCAAACAATCTGCCATATGTAATATATGTGCTGAACCTCACACTACCTCCTGCCACTTGTGTGGATTATATTCCAGCAAAGGTAAACAATGCGACCATGATATTGTCAAATGTTTCAACTGCAAGGGAAATCATCGGACCAATCATTCCAAATGCCCAACAATCACTACCATGTGTGCCGAAGTACAAGCCAATTATATGAAAGACTACCCAGCTCCCATCCATACCTAAACAACCTTCTTTTTCATCAACAAGAATTCGAATTATACAACATAATTGCAACCACTCCTCCTTAGTTATCAATACACTTCTTGACTTTGCAGTTGGAACGGCTGACCTTCTTTTACTCCAATAACCTGGATTCAACCCAGACAACACATTCATTACAAGACACCCAGGATTTGAGCTTCTGATAACACCTAAAAACTTAAGAAAAAACAACAGGACAATTGCCTATGTAGCCAAAAACAACCCCCATATCAAATGCTCCCCACATACCGATATCAGCCAGGATCTAGATATTCAAGTCCATGAAATATCAACTCCCTCAACTTCTTTGATCACAGTCTTCAATATTTATAATGAACATGAAGGATCCTCTAACCTTTATACCATCCCAAGAAACTTCACCAACATCCTATTGCCTGAACGATCCATTATTGCCGGTGATATGAATGCCCATCATATATGGTGGAATTCACAAATTAAAACACCTAAACGCGCAGATGAAATTGTCCTGATCATGGAAACTAACCACTTTTCCCTCCTCAATGAACCAGACACCCCAACACACTACTACCAAACCCACAAGGGAACCTCCATTATCGACTTTGCCTTTACATCACAAGCTATCCATGAGTCAGTTTTAAATTGAGCAGGGGATGACAATGCTTCAACTGGCTCAGACCATGCAACAATTCGATTCGATATTGTGGCAGAATCTGAACTAGTTACCACCGACTCCAACACGATACGACACAACTGGAATAAAACAGATTGGAACATATTCTTCAAAACTCTCAATACACTTGTCCATACTCCACGAATGGTCTGGCAATACCTATATGAACAGCTGACTGAAGCAAACCTTGATAAATCTGCCAAACTACTACGAGACATGAATCCTGATGCAGTAAAGATATCTACCCCTGTCTTCCAACTTACAACTCATTCAAAATACTGGTGGACACCCCAACTTAGAATCTCCCAAACAAATATGAACCAAGCCCACAAGCAGTGGAAGAAAACTCGCCTCGACAGCAATCATATCAAGTTCAAAGCTGTTCGCAACCAATACTTCCAAGATATCTGCACCTCCAAAACATCAATGTGGATAGAATTGTTAGCAAATGTACAAGGCACCGAAATATTCACTGCCCATCATTACACCAAACCAAGGAAAACCCAGAGATCACCACTCCAGTTATTCTCTAACATAACAGCTGTTACTTTCGAAGAAAAGGCTGCCCTTTTCAGATCTATAATGTTCCCTCCTCCACCAGTAGCACCTCTCCAGACTGAGATCTGCAATCGACAAACCCTGCCATGGATCACGTTTACCCCTACCGAAATCAAACAAGCAATATTTACCTCTGCACCACGTAAAGCCTCCAGACCTGATGAACTTACCTTTTACTGTCTCCGACATGCCTACTTAGCAGCCACCGAACAATTCAACAGGCTGTTTGCATTACTCGGAACCACAGGATACTATCGCACCTGCTGGCCACAAGCAATAACTGTAATTATTCCCAAACCTGAAAAACCTGATCATTCAATACCGAAGGCCTACCGACCTGTTTCTATTCTCAATTGCATTGGTAAGATACTCGAAAAGCTGATGGCAAACCGACTTGCATATTTGGCTGAAAGATACAACCTACTACACAAAGATCAAATTGGGGGACGAAGACAACGTTCTGCTATTGATGCTGCCATGGTACTTACACATGAAATTGAACGAAGAAAGCAAGTAAAAGAAATTACCACTGCCCTCTTTATAGATGTAAGCAGTGCATTTGACAATGTATCCAAAGATCGCCTCCTTCAAATCATATGACAAATGGGCTACTCAATACCAATTCTATTTTGGGTGGAACACTTCTTATCCAACCGTACAACAGCACTGGCATTCAATGGAAGAAAGGAGGACCTCAGTCCTGTCCGAACAGGAATCCTCCAAGGATCACCTACATCACCAATTCTTTTCCTCCTGTATCTCAGTCCTCTGTTCTACAAACTCACAACCCACTACCCTTGCTACTGGACTCCAAGCTACATTGACGATTTTGCGATTGTGGTTCGAAGTAAATCAACAGCCTATAATGTACGTTACCTCAATGTAGGTGCACGAACAGCTTTTAAATGGGCCACAAACAATTCTGTACGATTTCACGACTCAAAGTCAGAGATGATACATTTCCACAATAAACGAAATGGCGATACCACAGATAATGAAATAATTACCCTACCCAATGGTACAACGATTTCCCATGGTACAAGGGGTATCAGTACGGACATAGTAAGGTGGATTCGTATTTGGTTTGACAGGAAAATCAACATCAGACATCATGTTATGCTGAAGGTCGCAAGTGGCAAAAGAGCCCTTGGAGCCCTCAAATCACTAGCCAATACAGAATCAGGATTAATTCCTAGCGCAGTCCACCAACTATACTATGCGTGTGTTATACCTGTTTGTGACTTTGGGGCCAAAGTATGGTGAAAGGGGCAAGCAACTTATCAACGGAAATTTGAAAC
This sequence comes from Wilcoxina mikolae CBS 423.85, assembly GCA_014904905.1. Lineage (NCBI taxonomy): Eukaryota > Fungi > Ascomycota > Pezizomycetes > Pezizales > Pyronemataceae > Wilcoxina > Wilcoxina mikolae. The sequence continues at coordinate 4,102 of MU122448.1, read as the reverse complement.
AGTTCAGAATACAGTCCTTCATTGTATACTTGAAGCCTTCCGTACATCACCAACAATAGCATTACACAACCAATCTGCCCTCCCCCTGATAGCTGTACGACTTAATAACATGCGAAGAAAATATGCAATTCAAATAGTCACATTTCCTGAAATGTATACAATCTGACAACATTGCCCATTGACGTTCCCTCCATTCTATTAATCTCCTGAGTCCAGTAACTCAAATGAACCCTGGATTCCTTGGGACAGCATGCAACAAAATAATCGCAAATTTGAAACACGTCTGATTCAAATGTAATCTTCTCTCAATCTATGGATCTCAAACAGCCCGGAGATTGAAACCTACTCCAGCATGGCATATCCACCATGGATTGAAACCAGAGTCAAAACATATATCAGCCCCCTCTCAAAAGAAAAGGAAGCAAAAGACCATAAAGCACAGTATACAATGTTGAAAAATGATAACCGCAATATTGTTTGTTATACAGATGGATTAATGTTGAAGTAAAATATAGGGGCAGGAACCGTTGTGGAAATGACAGGAGAAGCAGCCATGGAAGCGACCTACCCAATGGGCCATCAACAAGAAGTTTATGATGCCGAATTACTTGAAATTTCTTTTTATTTATTTATTTATTTATTCATCATATAGTATGCAGCCTGCAGGCTATGGCCGGTGAAGTACAAACTAATAACCATGAACAAGAACAACAAATGAAACCGAACAAAGGAAAAATGAAAAACACCTGGCTAGGTAGCACTGCTCCGCAGCCTCCTGTTACCCCTGCTCTAGTTACAAAGAAATATTCAAGAATTCATAGTGGTCTGTAACACACATTGAACAATAGTGAAATATGTGTCAGTTTCGTTCTACCTGGTCCTGCATATCATGAGAGTTCTCCCCCTGGAGTTTACCCTCCTCTACCCTTTCCCTTTTTCATTTGATCATTGTAACCCACCGTACCTCCACCTTCCAATTCTTCCTCCTTCCCCTCATCATCCTCTCCACTCTCGCTCTGATGTTCCTACACATTACTGTTGACAGAACCCTGACCTACAATACGATTGTCACCCTATCTAAGGTATTCATCATCACTGAATTGGCCCAGGTACCACCTTCGTATTGCTATAGGTATGTTGTACAGAAAATGTTTCAAAGGTTGCGTTACTTTATCGGTATATAGAAGATGCTTCGAGAGATATCGAGGGTGAACCACTCCAATATCGTTTCGCATTCGTTGCCTTTCACGTTGATATAAGGGGCATCTCAAAAGAAGATGTTCTGGTACCTGAGGACCTCCATAGCGACATGGGTAGTGGGGGGAGTCAAAAGAGTTTGTTGGTATTTTGTATGGGTAACTGCAGAAGTAACCATTGCCTATTCGTAATTGTATAAAAGTTGATGTAAACTGGCAGTTACTACAGGCGAAGATCTGATCTGGTTTGGTACGGACTTGGAATTCTTGAAGCCGCACAGAAATACTTTCAGATATGTCAACATAATAATCTCATCAAAAGACACATATGGATCTTCACAGACAATCAAGCTGCCATACAACGTCTCAATACATTCAAACCTGACCCTGGACAGTCCACTTCCCTGGTACTCTCCATTTTCTCCAACAACTTCCATCCACTCAAGACTACGATCACAGTACAATGGGTTCCTGGCCATACAGATATATCTGGAAACGAACTTGCTGTCAAGTTGGCAAAAAAGGCAACTCTCGAAAAATCACCTATCTACTATCATACCTCCTTATCCTACCTCAAGTGGGTAATCTGAGCAGCTACAATGCAGGAATGGAGCGAGCGGTAGATACGACACCCAGCAAAGAGAAAGAACTACGTTGGAACTTTCCGTACCAAACCCGATCAGATCTTCACCAGTGGTAACTGCCAGTTTACCTCAACTGTCACACAATTACGAACAGGCCATGGTTACTTCCATAGTTATCTATACAAGATACCAATAAACTCTGTTGACTCCCCCCACTGCCCATATCGCTATACAGGTTCCCAGTCACCAGAACATCTTCTTTTGAGATGCCCCTTATATCAACACGAAAGACAATAAATGCGATAAAGTAGTGGAGTAGTTCACCCTCGATATCTCTGGAAGTATCTTCTATATACTGACAAAGCAATGCAACCTTTGAAACATTTTCTGCTCAACACACATATAGCAACACGAAGATGGTACCTGGGTCAATTCTGTGATGATGAATACCTTGGGCAGGGTGACAATCAGATTGCAGATCAGGGAACTGTCAACAATGAGGAGGCTGAAAACCAGAGTGAGAGTGGAGAGGATGATGAGAAGTGTGAGGAAGAATCGGAAGTGGGAGGTGGGGTGGGACAGATTGAGTAAAGGAGAAAGGGGAAGGCTAGAGGAGGATAAACTCCAGGGGAAGAGTCCACATGATATGCAGGACCAGGCGGAACGAAACTGACAAATTTCTCACTATTGTACTAACTGTGTTACAGACCACTATAATTTGTTTTTGAATATTTCTTTGTAACTAGAGTAGGGGTAACAGGAGGCTGCGGAGTAGCGCTACCTAGCCAGGGGTTTTTCGTTTTTCCTTTGTTCGGTTTCATTTGTTATGCTTGTTCATGATTATTTGTTTGTACGTCACTGGCCATAGCCTGTAGGCTACATGCTGTATGATATATAAATAAATAAATAAATGACTTGTTGCCAGCTATTACTACAAAGTTATAATTGATTTGAGCTGTATGACTCCTATATTATATCTATTCAAATCTATTCATTTCATAGATAGAACCATCGAAGAATTCAAAGTTCTGCTAGTCCTTGAGACTATATGTTCAAACTGTAATGCTAAATCTGGAGGTTACTAAATCAAGTGGAAGTGATGAAAGAAGGAGCCTAAATAGCTAAAAGAGAAGGATTGTAGGAAATCAAGGAAATGAATAAATAAATTCTGGATCAGGAAAAACCCAAAGAACATGGCGAAGCTCATAAATATTTGTACGTTCAACAACAAAATGAATCATTTTAGGCTCTGAACATTCTGAACAACATATACATCTGAATATGCTACATGTTGACAGTTCATTATAAGGTGATAAGATGTTCATATGTGCATATCCCTTATCTCTAGTTTTGACATGACTTAATGCAGAATCTATTCTACTTTGTGATTATCCAAAGACTTCTGAAGTATCTGGAAAAATAAGTATTTTGTCCATTTATGTAGTTAGTCAAGGACACCAATACAATTTCCTAAATACAGTTCACTTGTATACAAATTGTAATTAAAGTTATATCTAGCTTTCGATACTTATAACTAACTTCTGATACAAATGACAGCTTCTGATACTATCAACGATCTTTCGAATGTAATTCCTAATCTACTATACTATTGACAACTCTTCTGCTGAATTATCTATCTGATGAATGAAATCCATCGCCAAACAAGTAATATGAATACCTGATGATGATGAAAATAGTCCGGGTGGATACTAATCTGCCCAGAATATCACATAATAACTGCTGTACATCTACTTGACGAGGCGAATCGAATGGTTGTATTCATGAGTCAACTGGAATTGAACTGTAAATGTTAGATAAGGGTCAAAACTGGGGAAGTGGGATAAGGAGTAGGAGGAAGAAGAGGAGGATTGGCAGTAGAGCAGCTGATTGAGAACCAATACTCCACATATCCCAGTGCATTTCCACCACCTGAATGTACTCAGTGAGAACAATCAATTGGTCTTATCTCTCTATCAATAGGAGTTAAAGTGCACTTATTGAATACAGGTCAGCACTGAGACAGTAGAAGGCAGAGGAGGTGAACAAGTAGTGTAGCCAGTTGAGAACCAATATTGAATTTATCCCAGTGTGCTTGCACTGTATAATTGTCCTCAGTGAGAGGAATCGATTGCATATATCTCTGACTTGATCAGCATAGTAATGCAAAGGTCAGATGGCAGTCAGCACTGGTAGATGACGACAAAAAGAAGGAGGTGGAGGAAAAAGAGCAGTAGAGCAACTGATTGAAAGTCAATAACCGATATACTCTGTTAGGGGTTGTCCCTTAGCAGGTGCACGAGGTACGGAGGATGTCCATGGCAA
>MU122447.1:21892-41540 GCA_014904905.1 Wilcoxina mikolae CBS 423.85 | reverse complement strand
TGCCCTATCGTAGGGGGGGTAATCAGGGGTAAGGAATCGTTTCGCAGTGTCCGTTTGTCGATAGCTGTTGTGGTTGTTGACTTATTTTCGAAAATCGGTTTTGCTAGTGTGGTTGTCGCTTTTCCTGAATTCGATGTATGGTTCACCTCAGTTCCACACTACTGTAATGGCAGCCACCCGATGGCGGGGAAACCACCCAGTATATAGTCAGCTCGTGCGAGTACTCTTGCACGCCATCGATAACCTTACCTATTGAACCCACCTATCTTATTCTCCAATCCATGTGTGCAACCGTATCTACACTTATACGAGGCCGTACAGGGATGTACGCCCTTACACTGTTAGCGATCATAGTAATTGGATACGTTTCGCTAACGAAATTTCGTGAATTACCCCTTCTGGACACGTTACTACTGTCTACCTATTATCGAGAAATCACACGAATACACGCGATCTACCCACGAGAAATTCTGTGAATCGACGACAGATTACCTCGAGATATCTAAGGGTCTCATTACCCCTTTTCGTGACACATCGCATCTAGCTCAACGCGAAGTCGATAAGACGGAAGGAAGCAGAAGACAAAATAAGACCCCAAGACGAAGTAAGACTGAAAGACTGAAAGAAGCCGGAAGACAAGGTCAAGTCAAGACTGAGATGAACGAAGGTGAAGCCAAGACCAAGGTGAAGTCAAGACCAAGGTGAAGTCAAGAGCAATGTCGAAGTCAAGACGGGAATGTCGAAGTGCAAATCCGGAGGGCAACCGAAAGTCGAAGGACGAAGCAAAGAGTAGTCGAAGACGGTTGGTGGGATGACTGTACCTACGATCCGGATTTCAAGCGGACATGATCACGATCATCATTTGCACAGAAGCGCACGTAAATCAGAATACGAAGTGCACTTCACGATCACCTTCCTACAATCTGAGTGGAGGCTCTCAAGCGCACATGACGATTGCCTTCCTACGAACTGAGCAGAATCTCCAAAGCGTACCTACAACATGTTAGCATCCACGAATGAAGCTGCAAGCTCACTTACGGAATGTCAGTATTGCACAGAAGTTCACTTAGGGAGAATGATTACACGAATGGCACTTAATGGACATTTCATTGAACGTAAGAAGTTACCGCGAGGTGGGATTCCGAGGGCACAGGTTTTGCGAGAGCTAAGTGCACTTGATTGATTACATTGTAAGTTCGATCTTCTCTTGGATGCTCACAAGTTAGATAATCGGCGAATCACATACAATCGGTCAATGACTTCCGACGCGAAACCGATTCACACCTCCGAGCCTGCACGACAAAAGCTACGGTATGCCGAGGGCTTGGATATGGAGATCTGAAGGTTACAAGGGTGAATTGGACGTTTCCATCTCTTCTCTTCTTATTGGATCTCGGCCCGGTACAAATGGCGTCGGCACGGATTTTTACCTCCTACCACTTGAGGTGAACTTTCCCCGTTCACCGGATCCACCGAAAGGTCACCCTCGAGTGGTACCGATCGGCAGCGGGAGTTATGAGGCCGTACGAGTGTGTAAGAGCTTGGATTGTTTCTTCTTCATGTACAGGTATGCAGCCCAGGAGGTCTGTAGATAAAGAGGGGGATGATGTAATAGCGGCCGGCCTATGGCCGGGAAACTGCCCAGTATATAGTCAGCTGGTGTGAGTGTGCTTGCACGCCATCGATAACCTTATCTATTGAATCCACCTATCTTATTCTCCAATCTACGTGTGCAACCGTATCTACACTTATACGAGGCCATACACGGATATACGCCCTTACAACTATCCGAACATGTTGCGTTTCTCTAAACCCTCTGATACTCTCAAGAATGGTTTCAGGTATGCCAAGGAAATCGGAGAAATGCTCAGGAGTCTATCTGCAGTATGTGCTCTCCTGCTTTCTAGTGACATTGCTGGGAAAACAATCTCAGAAAGTGCATCTGATACGGAGGATATGAAAACGATTCGAGCACTGATTGAATTTTCTTTACTAGCCAGCCAGCGAACGCACTCAGATATCTCGTTGAAATATCTCGACAAAGTTCTTGAAAGCTTTTACAAGTGCAAAGAATTCTTCACTCCTCAATGTGCTACTGTGGCTTGGACAAGGCGTTTAGAAAGCAACTTCCAAGTGCAGGCAGCAAAACTTAAAGATATGACGCTGGAGAAAATAGAGAGAGAGCTTCATAGTGAGATTTATGGTATCACAACTGGGCAGCGGAGAACTTTTCAGGCGCACCTAAAAGAAGAGCAGCTTCGTGCCACTACCTGGAATGCAGAGGAGCGGGCGACAATAATAGTACGACTTGAAGAAGAGCTGTACGGAGCATCCACAATCCAGCTTGCCCGGTTTGGCCAGTTGTCTAAAGAAGCTCAGGACTGCCTGGGACTCAAGCTGCCTCCCCAAGCTAGCTGTGGATCGACAAGCAACTTTGCTCGAGAACGTGAATGAGAACGTCTCGCCATCATGACTGCCATGTTCGGTGCATTGAAGGTCACTGTTGCTGCAAAGCCGGAGTTCGAGCGGCACCTGTTGGAAGCTGAGAAAGCAGCAACACATTGGTCAGAGGAGCGCCAACAAGAGGTTACCCGGCATCTGGAGATAGAGGTTTACGGGGCAAGCCAGACAGCTCAAGCTGCTTTTCGTCCCACCATGACAGAGAAGTGCCTAAAGAATGATCAGGAATGGGACTCAAGGAAAGGTCCGAATTTACGGAAGCAGCTAACGCTGCAATTCTATCACTTTGGAAAACCAGAAATGCCCCTCCTCTGTCATTACCGTGAGTTCATCACCTGGATGGGTGCTCCTGATAATGTTCAACCTAGATCTCAGAACTCTTGCACATTTCGATTGTCAAGGAAGCGTACCGTGCCAGCAATGGGGTCAACTTCATGCTACAGCTTCTTCAGCACAATGATCGCTACACCTCGATGGACTATATGGAACAGATTCCTCGGTGGCTTGCTTTGTACGGATGGTACATCGAGGAGAGTCTAGTAGTCCTTAACATGATGACGGTTCGAGAGAAATGGCAAATGATCAGGTACGCCTGGCAGAAAAGGATCCTTGCCGGCGAATCTGAATCTTTGATTCGACCCAATATACAACCTGTGCGGCAGTTTAAACTTTAAACTATTTGTGCACGTTCACGGTCTTTCAAGCGGATATCAGTAGCTGAAGCAGCTGAAACATTCAACATCACGACATTGCAATCACTTGTCAGGCAGTATCTGCATGAGATATGGGGCCGTGATGCGGTCAGTGTGATCTGGGGCTACGGCAATGAGTTCAAGGAAGACATAACCTTACAACCTCACAATAAGGTCGCTTTCTACATGCTGGAAGTTCATAACCCTCAGCAGATGAACTGGATCGTACTCAACTGCAGCGTTGAGGGTCCGCCAGATGGTGAGACGTACAGGCAGCCATCGCAGGTGATATAGGTGCGTATGGGTAAACGTACGGATGATGGACCCCACGGGCACCGCCCCACATTTTCCGTTCTATACTTCACGGTTTTACCTGTAATGGCGGCCGGCCTATGGCAGGGTAACCGCCCATGTGCGTAGTATATAGTCATATCGTGCGAGTGCCCTTGCACGTATTCGATAACCTTACCTATTGAATTTACCTCATTCTCAAATCCACGTTTGCAACCGTATCTATACTGATACCTACGTACGAGGATGTACACCTTTACACTGTTATCGATCTTTAGTAATTGGATATATTTCGCTCACGGGATTTCGTGAATTACCCCTTTTCGATGCGTTACGACTCGTTACCTTTTATCGAGAAGTCGTCCGAATACACAAGATCATTTCAAGAAATTCTACGAATCGACGAGAGATTACCTCGTCATAATTACCCCTTTTTCGTGACGCGTCACTACACGCACCAGACCATCGAATACAACGTGAAGTCGAAACACGGAAGGAAGCCGAAGACGAAATAAGTCCCAAAGATGAAGTAAGACGAGCATCTCGGTTCAGTGTTTTGAGTATCTTTATGGTCCCGAGGCCAGTCAGGCAACTCGGGCTACCATACGAACCGGCATTCATCTCCACCCGGGCCTTGATGGGCAGGTGGTGATGTCTGCAAAGGAGAGTCCAAGGTCAAAGTGCAAAAGTCGAAGGGCAACTGAATGTCGAAGGACGAAGCGAAGAGTAGTCGATGACGGTTGGTGGGATGATGATCCGGATTTCAAGCGGACACGATCACGATCATCGTTTGCACGGAGGTGTACCTGAATCGGAATACGAAGGGCACATGACGATCACCTTTCTACGATCTGAGCGGAAGCTCTGAAGTGCACTTGACGATTACCTTCCTACGATCTGATTGGAAGCTCTGAAGTGCACTTGACGATCACCTTCCTACGATCTGAGCGGAAGCTCTGAAGCGCACTTGACGATTACCTTCCTACGATCTGAGTGGAAGCTCTCAAGCGCACTTGATGATTGCCTTTCTCCGAACTGAGCGGAAGCTCCGAAGCGTACCTATGCTGCCATTGCACAGAAGTGCACTTACGGAGAAAGACTACCGAGGGTACAATCTTTGCGAGAGCTAATCGCACTTGATTGATTACATTGTTAGTTCGATTTTCTCTTAGATACTCACGAGTTAGATAATCGGCGAATTACATACGTTTGATATGAGACGAGACCTTTGAATCGGTCAATGACTTCCGACGCGATGCCAATTCACACCTCCGAGCCTGCACGATGGAAGCTACGGACACATGGGCTTGGATATGGACATTGAGCTTGGTGCTGCCGAGCCACCAAAGTCATTGGAGATATGGAGATCTGGAGGTTACAGGTGTCAATTGGATGTTTGCTTCTCTTCTCTTCTTATTGGATCTCGGCCCGGTACAAATGGCCTCGGCACGGGTTTTACCACCTACCACTGGAGATGGACTTTCCCTATGTGCCGCATCCACCGGAAGGTCACCCTCGAGCGGTACCGATCGGCAGCGGGATTTACGAGGCCGTACCAGGGTGTAAGAGCTTGGATTCTTTCTTCTTCTTCTCATCATGTACGGGTATGCAGCCCAGGAGGTCTGCAGATAAAGAGGGGGATGATGTAATGGCGGCCGGCCTATGGCAGGGTGTAATGGCGGCCGGCCTATGGCAGGGTAACCGTCCATCCGCCCCGTATATAGTCAGCTCGTGCGACTGCTCTTGCACGCCATCGATAACCTTACCTATTGAAACCACCGACTATCGTATTCTCGAATCCTCGTTTGCAACCGTATCTACTCTTATACTCTTATACGAGGCCGTACATGGACGTACGCCCTTACACTGTTATCGATCTTTAGTAATTGGATATGTTTCGCTCACGGGATTTCGTGAATTACCCCTTTTCGACACGTTACTACTCGCTACCTATCATCGAGGAATCATACGAATACACGAGATTGCTTTGAGAAATCGCACGAATACACGCGATCTACCATCGAGATATCCTACGGGGCTCATTACCCCTTTTTCTTGACGCGTCGCATCGAACTCAACGCGAAGTCGAAAGACGGAAGGATAACCGAAGACGAGATAAGACCCAAAGACGCTATAAGGCCCAAAGACGAAGTAAGACGAGCATCTCGGTTCAGTATTTTGATTTGCGCATCTTTATGGTGCCGAGGCCGCTCAGGCGACTCGGGCTACCATATGAACCGGCATTCATCTCCACCCGGGCTGATGGGCAGGTGGTGATGTCTGCGAAGGAGAGTCCAAGGTCGAAGGGCATGGTCGAAGGGCACAAGTCGGAGGGCAACCGAATGTCAAAGGACGAAGCGAAATCGATGACGGTTGATGGGATGACCGTACCTACGATCCGGATTTCAAGCAGACGCGATCACATCATCGTTTGCACGGAAGTGCACCTGAATCGAAAGCTCTCAAGCGCACTTCACGATTACCTTTCTACGATCTGCGCGGAAGCTCTCAAGCGCACTTGACGATTACCTTTCTACGATCTGAGCGGAAGCTCTCAAGCACACTTGACGATTGCCTTCCTCCGAACTGAGTGGAAGCTCCGAAGTGCACCTACGCAGAACGATTACACGAGCACGGAAGTGCACTTACGGAGAAAGACTACCGAGGGCACTAGCTTTGCGAGAGGTAAGCGCACTTGATCGATGATATTGTAAGTTCGATCTTCTCTAGGATGCTCACGAGTTAGATAATCGACGTTTACCGATATGAGCACCACCGAGGCTGCACTACGGAAGCTACGGACGCATGGGCTTGGATATGGCGATATGGAGATATGGAGGTTACAGGGGTCAATTGGACGTTTCCTTCTCTTCTCTTCTATTCTTATTGGTTCTCGGTCCGGTACAAATGGCGTCGGCACGGGTTTTACCACCTACCACTGGAGGTGGATTTCCCCGTGCACCGAATCCACCGAAAGGTCACCGTCGAGCGGTACCGATTGGCAGCGGGATTTATGAGGCCGTACGAGGGCGTACGAGCTTGGATTTGTTTCTTTTTCTCTTTATGTACGGGTATGCAGCCCAGAAGGTCTGCAAATAAAGAGGGTGATGATGTAATGGCGGCCGGCCTATGCCAGGGTAGCCGTCCATCCGCCCCGTATATAGTCAGCTCGTGCGAGTGCTCTCCCACGCCATCGATAACCTTACCTATTGAAACCACCTACTATCGTATTCTCGAATCCTCGTTTGCAACCGTATCTACTCTTATACTCTTATACGAGGCCGTACATGGACGTACGCCCTTACACAGGGTAACTGCCAATCCGCCCAGTATATAGTCAGATCGTGTGAGTGCCCTTGCACGCCATCACTAACCTTACCTATTGAATCTACCTCATTCTCGAATCCACGTTTGCAACCGTATCTACACTTATATCTACATACGAGGATGTACGTCTTTACATTACCACCGACCAGGACCTCGCTGGTAAGTGGAATGATTGCGAGGAGTGGCGGCTGGCTGTTGCAGCACCACCCTCATTTCCTTTCATCCCTTCAAGCCTGAGTTGATGGACCATCACCACTGGAGTTGGCCGTTGTTGTCGGCACACATTTTGAGCATCGTTTAGGATACCCACAGGAAGTGGATGGATTCGTCAGAGTGGTAAAGGAATCAACACCAAAAGTTATTACCATGGAGAAAATTGAAGGGCCGTGCCACTTGGCCCCAGAGATCCAGGCAGCGACAGAGAACGTTTCAGTATAGATTGTAAATAATCAAGCAGATTCGGATACGTACTGGGATGTATATTAAGACAAAATACATATGGACGAAAGGTTTGGAGCCACCTCTGCTATTTATCCAAACGAATGAGAGGAGTCTCACGCAGGGGTGCGCTCCAAATCCAGCTGGTAGATATAAATCATATATTAGTGAAATGACATCAAGAGATGTCTATTTATACAAATCTCAGGTAATGATGCTTGAGGTAGCAGTGATGAATTGTCAGTATAATCTATGAATGGAGTCACATATGATGCCAATTAGCAGTGAGGGCTGCGGAGCACCAGGGAGTAGTGTTGGCAACGAAGCGGATCGGTTCGTCGCGGATAGAACCAGGGCGTGGTTCGATCCGGATTCGATCCGAGATTTGGACGAAGTTCCGAGGTTTGTCCGAACCGGTTCGCGAACCATCTATCTTCGAACGATAATAAGTAAGCTAGGTCTTGTCCGATCGGCTCGATTTTTAGCGCATCTTGTAGCTGGCGTGTTTCGCTACAAGATGCGCTAAAAATCGAGCCGATCGGACAAGAACTCGCTTACTTATTTTTGTTCGCAGTTGTAGGCCGAAATGGTGGGGTTTGTGGCGAAAGGCTTGGCAAGGATCCAGTTCGCGCGGACCAAATCGGTTCGTCAATTGTACGAACCCGGGGCGGTTCGTTGCCAAGACTACCAGGGAGGCATGCGGAGCAGAGTACGCGATGGAGCAAGTTGGTGGACCTCCCAGGAAGTGGTAGGAATGCTGTGAGATGCTTCTGTGCGATTGTGGAAAGTTTACAGGTGTACCGGGAGCTGCCTGGAGCATGTCGGAGCATAGTAAAATGATACGGGAGGGTTTGGGAGCCTCCCGAGCCCCAAGGAGGATCCCGGAAGGTAGGTGCCAGGCCAGGGAGGAAATTGCATTTTCCTGATGCAGACCAACATGTTCGATATTAGGAACTGTACTACGAGTAGACAGAAATACTGAAAGCTCATATATTAACTGTACTCTGCTAGTTATGGCTACCTGTTGAGAACATGTGTCTAGGTCAACCTCCGAGAACACCTGTTTGGGCTTTCAGGAGTGCAAGTCTGTTGAAAAGATAAGACGCGATGGTGTCGCAGTATGTGGCATGGTATCAGTTGGTTACCAATATATAACCAGGCAGTTGAACGTATACTTGTAACCCACTATGTCATTCAGCATCGAGTCAAAATATGCATTTCGAAATAATGGTTAGATGATCGTAACAGTTACATTGTCGAAATCCTACTTTTTTTGTCAGCACACAGAAGTCGCAAACGAAAAACAAATGGTATACTGCAACTTGTCAAAACCTGTCACCATGAGAATAACCATAGGGATGCCTGGCAGTATATATTGTGCCAATAGTCAGACAGAATAATAGCACAGTTGTCTGAGATCTAGTAACCAGCCTCACAATCAGTGATCATAGGTATTGAGTACAAACGCTCTAGTCATGGTAGTGGGTGAGAACTGGTAACCAGCCTCTCAGCTATAAAAAGAGCCACTTTGCCTGCAAAGTACAACAGCAAACTCTAGCAACAATTCAGAGTCAGAACACACCAGTGAACAAGACTGTAAATTATTTTTAAGTTTTTACTCTTCAAAATAAGAGATCTTTATGGATTTATCAGACCTCAATAGTACTGTTCTTTACATTCCTACTCTCTATGAATGTACTATTTCAGCAGCAGAGTTTTGCTTCACTGCCCTATTACTCTATACTTACAATATGGTCCACAAATACCTTCACTGGTATTATACTGGTCAATTCCCATCTGAGTACGGCGAAGATGACTCAGAAGATTACCTCCAAAATATCTATGACTTCTAAGGAGTAGACAGCTGTACTTATCCATTCTGGCCAAGTACCCCAGCAATATATAACTAGTTGATCCTATAATACGACGAGTGCAGATTATTTGCGTATGGCAGAATATACATGGTAATATCTTTATAATTTGCATTTAATATAATATATTGAAGAGCAGATATTTCACAATTCGATTTTATAATTGAACTACAGGGTGTATAATAAGATCTACTAGTATATAGTTGTATATGACTAAAATGTAATGATACAAATGGTGAAAAGTTAAAATTTGAAATATAATATAATATCAAAATTTACGTCTGAAGTGAAAACTGAATTGAAAAGTCTAGGAAATTGGAAAACCTGAAAATAATTTGGTAAAGTTGTATGATAATGAGAAGAACTCTCTGTTTACTGTAATACTTAAGCAATCAAGGCATATGAATACATATAAATGATATCAATAACCTTACAAACAACTTATTAGAACAAATATTATACTGATTAATTTTAGAAACCTCTGAAATCTTATGGGAACCTCAGAAACCACAGTATTTCAAAAGAATTGTTACCAATATACTATATACATTGTGATTGCTTGATCATCAAAATATTCGATATTTATTATTTACTAACCAAAGTATATTTAAAAGATGATTTACTATTTATTAGTGAAATATATCTATAATTGAAAATAGTTTTATATTAAGCTAATAATCATACTGTTACATATATATATCAGGATCGTATGTATAAGTTCTTGTATGAGATTATGACTTGTATGCAAACTTGGAACATGTATGAGGCTATGCATTAGTGCATAATCACGAGAGTTTCAGACTGTATTGCAGGTTCTATGTAGATTATACATTTGACATGGACCTAGACATTATAATCAACCATATATTTCATTACTCATAGTAAAACAAATATTATTTAGGGAAAAATTCATATACTTTTCTCACCATTCATTAGTTAAAATACTGTTTGGATTTATTTTATATTTGATAATATATCTTTATTCTATTGTATCCAGCTGTATATTCTGTTACAATGTAAGGCGAAATGTAAGGACGTACATCCTCGTATGGATAGATATGCGTAGATACGGTTGTAAACGGGAATAAGTAATATATATCAATTCTGAGATATGTAGGTAAGATAATTGCTAGCGTGCTGAAAGCACTTCGCGAGGAGATTATATATGAAGGACGCTTACCCGTCCTCGGCAGCCAAGTGCACTTACAAGAGCCAAGTACGCTTGCGAGCCAAGTGCACTTACGAGGGGCAAGGGCACTTGCGAGCCAAGTACACTTACGAGGGCCAAGTGCACTTACGAGGCCAAGTACACTTACAAGTCCAAGTGCACCTGGTACCGCCATTACATCATCCCCCTCTTTATCCGCAGACCTCCTGGGCTGCAGCATATATATATACACATAAAGGAAGACATGATAAGCTGCATACACCGTCGTACATTTGCAAAAGTTCCACGACCGATCGGTCCCATCGCGGCGACCTCATGGTGGATCCGACGTACTGGGAAACTCCACCTCCAGAAGCGATGGTATAACCACTGCCGACGTCATTTATACCGGGCTGAGATCAATAAGAAACGAAGAGAATAAAGAGAAGAGAAGAGAAGGAAACGTCCAATTGATCCTAGATCCTCCAAGTCCACCTCTGAACCGTAGTCCATCTCTGAACCGTAGTCCACCTCTGAACCATAGTCCACCTCTGAACCGTAGTCCACCTCTGAACTGTAGTTCACCTCTGAACCATAGTCCACCTCTGAACTGTAGTCCACCTGTGAACCGTAGTCCACCGCTGAACCGTACCATGGCAATGACATCGATTATGGCCGTGACTACCTTGGGTGCTCCCGATGGAACTCGTCAACTAGTTCTTGAGCATTCTCGAGGTTCTCTGCTGGCTCCCAACACGTGCGTAGGTAGTTGTTACCCGCCCACTGGACGAGGTAGTGGATCTTCCGGTAGTGTCGCTTGGAATCGAGAATCCGATCAACATCCCACACGTCCGAATCGTCGACAATCATCGGTTGCGATTGTGAAGGTGGCTGGCCGATGGCAGGTGGCAAGTACTTATCAATCAGAGAGACATGAAACACGTTGTGAATACGCATCGTCTTTGGCAAGCCTAATTTGTAAGCATTCTTGTTAATGACTTTACTCACAGTGTATCGTCCCATGTTCTTGTAATCTAACTCCTTTGATGCCCTTGCCGTCTTGATGTTTCAAGTTGAGAGCCAGACCTTATCTCCGACCTCAAACGTCATTTGTTTGCTGCCGGCATACTTTGTCTGGTGGTCTTGGACTTCCAGTAGGTTTTTCTGGAGGGTGCGGTGCGTCTCTTCCAGCCCGGCTGCCAAGGTATCTGCTTCGGCTTCCGATTTCAGGCAGGCTAAGCCCTTGGGTGCCTTGAATTGCATCGTCGGGTGGTAGTTGTAGTTAGCCCACAAGGGGGTCATCCTTGTCGAAGTATACACGGTGTTGTTGTACGTGAACTTAGGCAATAGTAGGAGCTCCACCCAGTTGTCCTGCTCATAGCTGCAGAAGGCTCGGAGATTCTGCTCCATCGTCTGATTCTGTCGTTCCATCTGGCCATCCGTCTGCAGGTGAAAAGCGGTCGACAGTGGGTGATCTATATTCATCTAACTGCAGATCTTTACCCTGATCCGACTCGTGAATTGGGTGCCCCGATCGGTGATGATGTTGTCGGCGATATCGCGTTTGCAGATCACATACTCGAAGAAGAGCCTGGCCAGCTCTGGTGAGTGGACATCCTTTCTGCAGTGTAGGTAGATCGCCATTTTTGTCAGTCGATCAACGATGACTAGGATCCCCGTGTATTCGGATCTGGTCGATTCTGGCAGGTCTGTGAGGAAGTCCATGGTGACGCCTTCCCAGGTTGTGACGGTGGTGGCAGTAGCATGTTGATTCTGTGGCGCACATGCAGTGGAGCTTTGATTTCGTGACATACTTCGCAGCCACTGACGTACTTCCTTATGTGCGCGTCTATTGCGGGCCAAAAGAAATCTCTAGAAACTAACTCAGCAGTTTTAAGACCTCCAAAGTGACCGGACTGAGTGTTGTCATGAAAGAGACTTATCACTTTGCCGCAGAGGACATCGTCCGCAGGGACATATATCCTCCCCTCATAGGTCAGAGCTCCAGCAACGACACTCCAATGGTTCTCAACTTTGGCTTTGGCTTTGGCTTTGGCTTCAACTGGGGCCATGAGTTTATTGACTAGCTTACCCGAGACATCAACTGCCAATAGGTCAGTAGCATGGGCCTTCTTAATCGCCGGTAGGAGGTCATTGTAGGGTTCAGCTGTCAGGGTCACTAAGAGTCATCCGACAGGCTTCTTGTAGCCGATCTCATAATCGGGCCGTCAGCGAGGTTTTTGGCACCTTCCAGGTGTTCGATGCTAAAGTCGTACGTTGACAGAATGTTCAACCACCTAGCTGTTTGCCATGAGAGCACTTTGGACGTTTGGAAATACTCAAGGTTCTTGTGGTCACACCGCCCCAGAACTTTGTGATGGATGCCCTCCAGATAGTGCTGTGATTGCTTGAAGGTCTCAACGATGGCGAGGAGTTCCCAATCGTACGTGTCGTAGTTCTGCTCAGCCGGAGAGCATTTCCGACAGTAGAAATTGATTGGCCGAAGGGTTCCGAAGCCATCATACTGCTTCAGGATGCCTGCAATCACAAAGCCGCTCACGTCCGTCTGGAGGATGATCGGTTTAGCTGGGTGGAAATGCTGCAAAATTATTGCTGTGGTGAAGGCCTTTTTGAGTTTCCGGAAAGCCAGCTCGGCTTCTCGAGTCGATTCCCATTTCGGCTTCATCAGCTGTGATCGATTTGATGGTTTCGGGTTACCGCTCTTGCTCTGCCCATTGGATGTTAGTAATTCCGTCAGTGGGAGGGTCACCTTAGCATATTTTCAGATGAACCTCCAGTAGAAGTTCGTGAAGCCGAGGAGGACTTGGACATCCTGTACCAACTTGAGAGTCAGCCAATCCTCGAACGTCGCGATCCGATCTGTTTACTTGCTGACACCATCGGCAGAGATGACGAAGCCAAGGAAGCCGACCTCCGAGACTCCAAATTGTCACTTCTCTGCTTTGCAATAGAGGCCGAACTCCTGCAGTCCTTGTAGTACCTTCTGCACGTGCTGTTCGTGCTCCATCTCATCGGTGAAGTAGATCAGGATATCATCAAGGTAACACACGGCAAAGCTGTCGATGTAAGAACGCAGGCAATTGTCGATGTGAGACTGAAATGTAGCCGGTGCGTTCGTCAGGCCGAATGGCATGACCTTGTACTCGAACTGACCGTATCAGGTTCGGAAAGCCGACTTGTACTCGTCACCTTTCTTACTGTGAATATGGTGATAGGCTCAGTGAAGGTCGAGTGTCTTAAAGATCCTGGCGCTGCCAACACAGTCAAGCATCTCTGAGATCAGTGGAAGGGAGTACTGATTCTTGATTGTGCCCTCGTTGAGAGCTCGATAGTCCACACATAGTCTCAAGCCGCTGTCCTGCTTCTTTGCAAAGAGTATTGGCGCCACCGCTGGTGATGATGACCGCTGGATGAAACCATTGACCAGGTTTGTGTCGATGTAAGCCTTTGTTGTTTTTAACTCAACCTCCGACAGGTTATAGATACGCCTGTAGGGAAGCTTGTGCCTGGGTACCAGGTCGATCGCATGGTCAATTCACCGGTACGGTGGCCGCGTCTTTGCCTTGGCCTTGATATAGACCTTCACGAATTCTTGATACTTGGCGGGGATATGGCCACCGTCGTCTCTAAGCATCATTTCAGGTGCAGCTCCATCTATACTCGTTAGCTGTGTATTTTCAATCGTCTGATAGAGGGTAGGAATTTCCGGGAGTAGCGGTACCAGCCAGCCCAGACACAATGGAACATATGACTGTGGTGCGCCTCCTCCCTTCATGGCTCAGCGAGCCGGTAGCAGTCATTCAGATACCAGCAAAGTAACTCTTCTGCCGCAACTACCACCGCTGCTCCTGCTCGCTCATCCAGCTTCAGGTGCTCCTCTCACCATTGGTGATGCCTTCCATGGAAGCTCCCAGCAACCCTGTGCAATCGCCAATACGTATGGCGAATACTGCGAGAATCTGGTCGTTAGCTAAGAGACTCTCGAATGCAGTGGCTCCGAACAGATATATGTCAGGAGACTTAATACTGCCCTCCTCAGTGACTGTGGAGGATTCAACGTCACATTGACAGTAGCCGTCAGTGTATTTACATCGCCACTTGGGGTCCGCAGAGATAGAATTCGACCGGATATCCAGTCGACCTCAGGGTTCCTAGCCTTGAACCAAGGCAATCCTGGAACCAGGTTATATGCCATGGGCATGACCAGCACCTCCGGTTCGTCAACCGGAGTTAAGTGCTCACAGTACTGAACTGAGATGCTTGCTTTTCGACTCTCCTTCGCAGACATCATCAATTGGCCGCTGAGACCCTGCATAGCTGCGAATACCGGTTCATGTTGTAGCCCGTGTCGCCTGAGCAGTCTCGGGGACATAAACATGCTCGTCCAGCCACAGTTGATTAGAGCCCGAATGAACTGCACCTTGCCATGTTGATCTCGTATGAGTACTTCGTGAACAATGTGAGACGCATCCGGCTTCTAGGTACCACATAAGTATTGACTTGAAACGAGATCCCGAGGGGGCTCAAGAATAACCCTCGATTTGAGAGCGATTCTGTGGGGCTGGATCTCATCTATTGTCACCAACAACGTCCTCATTCTCAAACTCTCTAACCCTTACTCCTCTTCGTCCAGCCTCTCCCGCTGGGCTAGGTGCCGGGAGAGGTATGCGAGTATTTTGACTGTTGAGTGTCGAACGACTTTTGCCGTTTCACTTGGATGTGTCAACCGCCGCCGCTGCTGCCATGTTTGAAGCTCGATTCAGGCGAACGATCACCGCTGCAAATTGGGCACTGGAGATGTTAGTGGCTTTTGCTTCCGCACCGCATGCACTTCTTGTTAGCCCTTCTACTATCAAAGAGCTCCTTTGAGACCCATGGTGCTGCAGTCAATTTGCCACGAGTGCTACCGGGCCCATCGTGCCCCTTGGTATTATCGTTGGTCGACCTCTCGATCGCCGGTTCTGAGATGGATGGCCGTTAACTTCACTTCCCGCCTTTTTGTGATTATTCTGGCTGCCTTTGCTGTTGCTGCTGCTGCTGCTGCTTGCTGCCTGGTCTCTTATTGGTGTGTATACCCTCTGAAGCTACAGCCTTGTCGAAACGGTCCTCAATTGTCTCGAACCTTCTACATGCGGAGGTTATCGGTCCGACCTTGTTTTTGACTGCGTGTCGGAGACCCACACAGGCCATTTCATAGAGCATCTGCTCGCTCTTTTGTATGGTCCAGCTGGCCTGTCTTCAATTAGCGTTCACACGGTTCGCGTAGGCTCTAACCGGCTTATTAGGCAATTGTATAGATTCATCTATCGCCTTGATCACCGCTTTCCTGCGGCGATCCTTGTCTCCATATATCCGGGTGATCTCCTGTACGAAAATGTTACACCTCACAGGCTGTACATCACCACAGGCCATCGGAGCGGGGTCACATACGATCACTCGACGATAGCCGCATCGGGATAGTACAAGTGCCATCAATGGACGTCATCGAAACTACACAGAATATCACTCGCACCCAACGAAATCAGATGAGTTGTCATGCAGTCAACCATACCACTGATAAGGAGTTAGAACTGGTTATTGGAATGATATCCTGACCAGCTCATGCCATCGATAGTACGAAGACAGCTGAGAGGCTGTAGATACAAAAGCACCTGCGTTTGCAGTGCAGCAAACGAAGCCTCTATGTCCCTCACGATCGAAAGGATACCATTCACCTGAGAGCAAAGAGATCGAAAGGATTCGATAGGACCGGACCACATAAGTCTGAAGGACTGATGTCAGTAGGGGTTCTATTCGTCTGAGATAGAGATCTGAGCGGAAAGAAGCGGAAGGTCCGAAAGAGCATTGGAGGACAGGAAGGGTATTGGAGTAAAGGAAAGGTTAGGTAGAGGAGCTCATGAGAAAAGCGTAGATAGAAGTAATTGTTAGAGCGAGAGGATAGAGGTATAAAGACCTCTAGAATCTTCGAGGGTAGAAGGGCAAGCTTCTTGACAAGGAGAACATGTCTTAACAATATACGCATTGGAAAGCCAAAACATCTTAGTCTTGAATCTTTATCTTTAGTGACTTTCACATCCTGAGCGAATCTTCATAACTTCCATCGCAAGCAAGTCCTGAAAGCAGTAAGGATACTACTTGTACTGATAAACTTGGAGTGACGCTCCCAGTGTGACATTATATTGTTAGCAAAGAAACACTTCTGTTGAAGCTATCTTTCTGCCCTCCAAGCGGTCAAAAGTTCTTGACGCTTATGCACTTTTATATTCCAGATATTGGCTGTCACATCTCGCAGGGAGAGTACTGGTATCACGAGCCTGATTTCGATCTCATCTGCAGCTGGGAAAAGACATCCCTCCCTAAGGGAAGCTATCACTGTGAACTAGTTTGAGAGGAAGACTACATCCAGTTAGCTTTAGCTGTCACTATCCATCGATCGAAAACCGAAGCATTGTACCGCGCACACCTCCGAAAGCAGCAATCCCTCGCATACCTTAAGATTGTCATCTTGCTAGCCCTGACCGGAACCATTGTCCTCCCAGATCTGTGAATGCCGCATTCACCAGACTACAAACCTTCGTTACAGTCACAGCAGGAAGCTGGTGCTAGGTTCCTTGTGGATTGGGATCTCGATTTAACTCCCTTCTTCGGAACTTGGAGCTTCTATAGCAGGATCTTTCAAGGACAAGTTTGGGTCATACTCTGAGCAATAACAGATGCTGGGTCTGATACGATGATGGGAGAGGCAGTCACGTTGACACGAAGGGAAAGTGCGTTGGTGGTGGCAGGCGATAAGGGGAAAGAAGTAGTTCGTTATGAACCCATTGTGCGAAACGATATTCCTGATTAGGTGGTCTCCTTGATAAACAGTA
Source organism: Wilcoxina mikolae CBS 423.85 (assembly GCA_014904905.1). NCBI lineage: Eukaryota > Fungi > Ascomycota > Pezizomycetes > Pezizales > Pyronemataceae > Wilcoxina > Wilcoxina mikolae. The sequence continues at coordinate 24,424 of MU122447.1, read as the reverse complement.
TCGAAGCGGAACTGAAGCAAATGGATGCACTGTTCACCCAGACTCAAGGAAGCAACATCAAGATTAGAGAAGCATTGCCTGAGTTGGTCAGAGCATACAAAGCCCTAGTGTCTAGGCAAAACGAGATCTATGATGCTGTGGCCTTAGGAGTCGATAACCTACAGAGAGCACAACTGGAACATTATTCAGACATCGTTGCCCAGTCCCAGGTATTCGCGGCCAATGTTAACGCTGCAATTGCCATTGCGAAAGCACAGTCTTCGGAAGTATATGAGGAGCTACGCCTGGCTCTTGGGATGCAAATACAATCCTCATCAGCAGCATGAACATCTCTCTCTGGCATATTGGAAAAGAGAGAAAGAGCTCAGGAGAGGCTCGCTCTCCAAGTACATACACAGTCAGAAGAACTTACCAGTGTCAAGCGGAAGGCCAACGAAGAAGCCAAGAGGGTCACAGAACTCAAGAAGAAGGCTGATGCTGAGAAGAAGCAGAGAGAGAGTGATATAAGGAAGACTCGAAGGGACATGGAGAAAAAGTTTCGGGAATTTACAAGGACCCTTATGACCAAGCTATCGGACGAATCCACCAAGAAATATATCAAGTCTTTAGCAAGATCTGTCCTTGGACATCAAGAGGGAGACATCAAACCAAGTGATGAGGGCTTCCGCCTTCGTTACTGTGTAGGTACCAAAGGAGAAGGATATTGGATTAAAGAAGCCCTTACTCCGGACCCTGAGGGTGCCCCACCACCACAAGGAAGTTCTGGTTCGGAATCTGGCCTCTCTGGATCTGAGGATGAGGAAGGAGGCAGAGATGGTGGTGGTGGTGGTGGAAGCGGAGGAAGTGGTGGAGGTGGAGGTGGAGGTGGAGGTGGAGGAGGAAGTGGAGGAAGTGGTGCAGGAAGTTTACATCCAAGTCAAATACCCCTACCTCCTTCTGGCAGCACACACTATAGTACGCCACCTCCCAACCCTCGCCTACCAGCCAGGTCCTCCAAGAAAGGCAAAATGAAAATGCCTCCAGTCTTCAAAGGGGATAAGAAAGATCCCAAGGAAATCTATCGAAGGTGGATTCGATCAGTGGAACGTTATCTACAGTATTTCCGCGACGAATTCCACGATGATATTGACAAGATCATATGGGTTGGAGGCCTATTGGAAGACAAGGCTCTAGCCTGATACGATAACCGCGAAGAGGACATGAAGAAGTTTTTCCAGGTTGATAACTGGAAGTCTTTCACCAGCACGATGGAAGAAAGATTCGTCGATAAGCAGGAGGAAGAGAAGTCCCTGCGAAAGATGAATGATCTGAAGTATACTGGAGACGTTGAGGACTACCTGACGAAGATGGAAACCCTCAACTTTCGATTATGTCTCCGCGGAACCTCTTACATCCATTCCCTTAAGCAAGGAATGAACGAGGAAATACTGGATCGAATGTCAACTGCAGAGGTACCACCCAAAGATGATACAGCTTTCATCGAATTAATGAGGCGGGTGGGTGTATCATATGGAGATCGGTTGGCAGAGAAGAATAGGTCTCATCAGAATCGTGACAACTCCCAAGGCAAGAAGGGAAACAAGCGGAAGAGAGATGAGCACCAGGGGCAAGATAAGAACCAAGAAAAGAAGCCAGAGAAGGACAAAGGTTCTGACCCCAAGAAACCTCGAACAGAGAAGAAGGGACCGAAGCCTTTTCACTCTGATAAGGCCAAAGCCCTTAAGGGTATTCCTGAAAGTTTGCTAGAAGCAAGAGCCAAACGCAACAAATGCAAATGTTGTGGATCCTCTGAACACGATCGATGGTTCTTCTGCAAGAATCCCATCAAGGCTTCATCTAGCAAAAAGAACAAGAAACCCAAGGATAAGGAGGAAGCTCCGAAGCAGGAGACTACAGCCTCCAGTTCGAAGGTCAGACCAAGGAGCTTGGCTGACAGTATTACAGCATCTGCAACTCACGCACCTCTGAAGAGGTTGTATGAGGTAGATTCTGATGGTATGGAAATTGACGATTGAGAGACGCTGGGTTTCTTATGTCTTTTCTTAGGTTTAGGATTGCAATCTATCCTTTCGGGTATAGGTACCCACAAACTGTCATGTCTTGGGTTTAGTTTTAATGAGATACGATTTCTTTCTATATAAAAAAGGGTACCTGAGGATGAGTTCAGTACTCGAAATATGCTGGTCATATAGTACCCAAGTGCAAACATATGACTACCACATTATCGAAACAATCATAGGAATATCTCGACGTATATAACTACCACTGGAACCACAACCCGTTGCGGCTGGAACTGTGTCGAAAGGCAGTTCATCATGGTTTCTACACGAAGATATAGAAAGCGCAAGGCCTCGGCCGAAGCACCTCAACCTCAACTCAAGAAAGCGAAGCAGCTACGTCCAGAACCAAAGACTGGTTCAAGACCCACAGTACGCATGTTTGCATCATTCAAGGACAAGAAGAACATCCTGGTTAGGGTCCTTTTGGATACAGGGTGTGATACACCTATGATGTCAAAGCAGTGGGCCGAAA
>MU122447.1:0-20897 GCA_014904905.1 Wilcoxina mikolae CBS 423.85 | reverse complement strand
TGAGAGATCTAATCGATCATGGAGTTGTGGTTTATATAGATGACATTCTCATCTATACCAAAGACGAAGAAGAGCATGTACGATTGACAAGAGAAGTCCTTCGTAGATTACAGGAAAACAACTTGGCAATAGCACCAGATAAGTGCGAATGGCATCAGAAACAAGTTGAATTCCTTGGTTATATCATATCGGGAGAAGGTGTCAGCATGGCAGAGGACAAGGTTGATACTATCCTGAAATGGGAAACGCCAGACTCAGTCAAGGATGTTCAGTCATTCTTAGGATTTGTCAATTTCTATCGACACTTCATAAAGGACTTTTCGAGAATCTGCAGACCATTGACAGACCTAACCAAACAAACTGGAGAACGGTTCGATTGGAAGGCAAACCCACGCTGTCAAGAGGCTTTCGATTTGTTGAAGAAGTGTTTCACTAAGGCACCAGTCCTTCGTCACTTTGAACCTGAACATCCTGTGGTTATTGAGACTGACCCTAGCAACTTCACCATCGGCGCGGTCCTTTCCCAAATGATTGATGGACGATTACACCCTGTGGCCTACCACTCTCGAAAGATGGATAAGGCAGAGATTAACTATGAGATCCATGATAAGGAGATGCTAGCAATAGTATCTGCCTTTAAGGAATGGAGACGTTATCTCGAAGGTGCAGCCCATCAAATCAATGTGTTTACCAATCACAAGAATCTTGAGTAGTTCACCACTACTAAAATACTGAATCGGACGCAAGCCCGCTGGGCACAGGAACTAGCTGGTTATGATTTCAAGATATTCTACCGACCAGGTAGTGCAAATGGAACACCTGATGCATTATCTAGGCGTTTGGAGTACCGCCCTAAAAAAGGGGGAGGTAGTATCGAAGAAAACGAAAATCAACCAATACACCACGTTTTAAGACCTGATCAGTTTGTAACATCCGAAGGGGAAACAGTGCAGGTAACAGCAGCGAAGCTATGAGGCGAACAGATCATGATTTCTTCTGCTAAGTTGAGGTCAATCCCAGAAGTCAAGTTCAATTCTTGGTTATTAGAAGCAGTGGTTGGCACTGCAAATCACGACGCTACATGGCAGGAAGAATACGTTAGAGCAATGGAAGGAAGTCCAAGCCCTGACATCTCTTTCGAGAACGAAGCCCTGTATAATAAAGGCAGGCTGTGGATCCCAGACGATCTACAGTTACGAAAACAAATACTCGAAGCAGAGCATGATTCGAAGGTAGCAGGACATATGGGACAGGACAAGACAATTGAGCTGGTTCGAAGGAACTTCTTTTAGCCAGAGATGGAGAAATTCATCGAAGACTACGTCCGCTCATGCCCTGAATGCCAGAAGAACAAAGCAGCTCGTCACGCTCGCTACGGACTTCTACAACCTCTCGAATTAGCATACCGTCCATGGGATTCAATCTCTATGGATTTCATCATCGATTTACCTATATCTGATGGTTGTTCATCGGTCTGGGTTGTCGTTGACAGGTTCACAAAGATGGCTCACTTCATACCATTGAAGGATGGCGAAAAGAAAGCCACAGACCTGGTCAAGATCTTCCTGAAAGAAGTATGGAGATTCCATGGTCTGCCATCAAACATTGTATCAGACAGAGATTCTAGGTTTACATCTGCGTTCTGGTCTTCCGTCGTCGAAGCTCTCAATATTCAGTTGAAGATGTCTTCACCATTTTACCCACAAACTGATGGTCAAACGCAAAGAGTAAACCAGACGTTAGAATGCTACCTGAGGAACTACTGCAATTACGAACAGGATAACTGGTCTGAGATGTTGCCAATGGCAGAGTATGCCTACAACTCACTTACCACTGCGACTGGCATGTCACGTTTCTTTGCAAATTATGGGTTCGATCCTCGAATGAATTGGCCCAATGAAACAGAAGCAAAGAATCCAGCATCAAGGAACTATGTTCATTGGATGTCAAGCGTATACGACCTATGTCAAAAAGGTTTAGAAAAGGCACAAGAAACAATGGGGAGGTACCATGACAAGCGTGCTAAGGAACCTCCGAAGCATTCGGTTGGTGATCTAGTAATGCTACATGGAAAGAACCTCAAAACCAGATGCCCATCTAGAAAGTTAGATGCGAAGCTTCATGGTCCCTTCAAGGTGCTAAAGGTACTTTCACCTACAGCAATAAGGCTTGAACTGCCTAAGCGTTGGCGTATCCATAATGCTTTTCATGTCTCTCTCATTGAATCTTATCGAACGGCCACTGTTCCAATCAGACCTACACCAGAACTCGCCACCAGCGAAGGAAACGAATTGGGTTATGATGTACAAGGCTATGAATACGAAACAGGCTATGATATTGAAGAGATCATGGGCAGCCAGTATAGCAAGGAACGAAAGAAAGTGCTATACCTGGTCAAGTGGAAAGGGTATCCAGACGAATCAGATTGGACTGAGGAACCTTATGAGAACTTCGATGACAAGAGGTTATTGAAGGATTATCATAAGCAGAATCTCCAGGCAGCTAAGGACAAGAGGTTGCGCTAGTAACTTTTCCCCACGAAGGGTTTTTAATGGCTAGCAAGACACCTAGGAAAAGGAATTGGTGTTGGGCACAAGGGGTCATATTTTTACCAAGGAGGAAAGGAGGAACTTTGGGTTTTGGGCACAAGAGGTCATTTTTACCAAAGGCAACGAAGTGCAGATTAGTATGATCGTTCAGAGACGAACTCTATAAGGAGGGGGGTAGTGTTACACCTCACAGGCTGTACATCACCACAGGCCATCAGAGCGGGGTCACATACGAGCACTCGACGATAACCGCATCGGGATAGTACAAGCGCCATCCCTGGACGTTATCGAAACTACACAGAATATCACTCGCACCCAACGAAATCAGATGAGCTGTCGTGCAGTCAACCGCACCACTGATAAGGAGTTAGAACTGGTTATTGGAACGATACCCTGACCAGCTCATGCCATCGATAGTACAAAGACAGCGGAGAGGCTGTAGATACGAAAGCACCTGCGTTTGCAGCACAGCAAACGAAGCCTCTATGTCCCTCACGATCGAAAGGATACCATTCACCTGAGAGCAAAGAGATCGAAAGGATTCGATAGGACCGGACCACATAAGTCCGAAGGACTGATGTCAGTAGGGGTTCTATTCGTCTGAGATAGAGATCTGAGCGGAAAGAAGCGGAAGGTCCGAAAGAGCGTTGGAGGACAGGAAGGGCATTGGAGCAAAGGAAAGGTTAGGTAGAGGAGCTCATGAGAAAAGCGTAGAGAGAAGTATTTGTTAGAGCGAGAGGATAGAGGTATAAAGACCTCTAGAATCTTGGAGGGTAGTAGGGCAAGGTTCTTGACAAGGAGAACAAGCCTTAACAATATACGCATTGGAAAGCCAAAACATCTTTGTCTTGAATATTTATCTTTAGTGACTTTCACATCCTGAAGGAATCTTCATAACTTCCATTGCAAGCAAGTCCTGAAAGCAGTAAGGATACTACTTGTACTGATAAACTTGGAGTGACGCTCCTGGTGTTACAGAAAAGGTTAAAGTCCTCCAAACAGAGGTCAGAATCCGCGCAAGTCGCTGGCCGATTCGGAAGGGTACGTCATGCCGTCTGATGCTGCTTCGGATCCGGGTGGTTACTCCAGCAGTCGATGAGCCAGACCGCGTATTTGACTTGATCGCGTCTGCCGCGTGGGAACAAGTATGTGTTTGAGTCGAAATTGGAGCGTAACACGTCGATGAACCTGTCTAACTCCTTGAGTCCGTCGCAGTATCGTACGGAGTCGACCATGGCAAGGATTACAGGTTTCGCATGCATCATAGCTTCGCGTTCGGCGTATTCAGTTGCCCATTTCTCTCTATTGAAAGCCAATCATTCTTGCTCGGCCTTTAACCATATGGCCTGCTATTCAAACATTGTCTTTAGCATCTTGTTTTGGTCCGACATTTCCCTGAGATCCTCATCTGTGGTCATGTATCTGAAGCTGTCGTCCTGCTCGTCGCCGTGACCTTCATTTTCATCGTCGACCTCATCTTCGTCGTCCACGTCGTGGTCGATTTCGACCTCTGATGAGGCCATCGGTGCGGACCGGGACCGGATGATTCGATGTGTTTGATTCTCAGATGCTGAGATTGGGGCCTACAAGAAATCCTTACTGTCACGACTGGCAGTGACATGCAATTGAGTTCTAGATGACTTCTTTGGGGACATTGGGGCTGCAATTGTATGAAATCGACAAATCGTCTGTTTGTGTACTTGTTGTGACTCGTCGAAAAAGTAAACAAATCACGAAATCCTGTAAGCGAAACATATCTGTTGACTGAAGAGCGATTTTAGTGTAAGGATATACGTCCTCATATGGATAGATATGCATAGATACAGTTGCAAACGGGAATAAGTAATATATATCAATTGTGAGGTATATAGATAAGATAATCGCTAGCGTGCCAAAATCACTTCGCGAAGTGATTATATATGAAGGGTGCTTACCTGGCCTCGGCAGCCAAGTACACTTAAGAGAGCCAAGTATACTTGCGAGCCAAGTGTATTTACGAGGGCCAAGTACGCTTGCGAGTCAAGTGCACTTACGAGGGTCAAGTATACTTACGAGGCCAAGTGCACTTACGAAGCCAAGTGTACCTGGTACTGCCATTACATGAAAATTAATTTCTAATATTGTATAAATCTAACAGATAAACTTATCGACCATTTGACATAGCAACATTTCATATTCACTAACTCTGTTGTGACTAATTACATTCCATTGAAAAATACAAATGTTATATTTACTTTTATATTACACAACCATAAAAAATAAATGACCTCCTTTTTCCAAGTAGTACCCGGTACTAGCGGAAAGTATAGCAATGTATATTGCACTTTTGAAGTACCTCTCCGCTGCCAGAGTCAGCAAAAGATACATGGGCGGTGGCGCCTGCAATGCTATACTTTCCCCCTGTATCGAGAATAACAGTTGAAATTCTCCTAATACTTATATGATCGCTATATGACCATTTGCTGAACCCTTCCTCCCCCTTTAAGGTAGGTATAACGCCAACTCTACGCTGGTTTTAATTGAGTGACAACTTTATATTCTGCTTGATTACATCTATGCCGTTTAGTACTGCATAAACGGGTGTGCACTTGTAAACTTTAACCCTGAAATGACATTACTCGCGGACTTTTCGGTGACGAGTACACATCTATGTGATGACAAATCCGTTGCAATTCTTTCTCCAATCACTGACAAGGGAGTTTTCCTGCCCTGATTGTGAACTTCAGACTGAACGGAGCGAAGCTTACAGAGGTAGGTGGCTTACAATCACGTGCTAAGGGTCTGGTGCGAAACCAAGCCGCAAGCTGTCATCCACCATTGCTCTAAACAGACCCAATACGTTAAGTTGATCCCAGACGCCTCACCACATTGTTACCCCTCTGTTTCGTGATATCCCAGTATCCCCATTTCCGTTGAGTATTCCACACAATGGCTCATGCTCTCAGTGATGATCAGGTGCGTTTATCCTCCTTTGCGGGTTATCTCTACCACCGTCACGAATCTATCTCTGATGATTCACTACCAGGTCAGTTGAACCGAACCTTCGTCATCAGTCAAACATTTATTGCTGGCTAACACGGAACGGCAGGTGGCGGGGGAATTGAAGAAAATGGTGGCCTTCATCAAGCAAGAGGCTGTTGAGAAAGCTCGCGAAATAGAAATCAAAGCCGATGAGGAGGCTGCAATGGAAAAATCCAAACTCGTTCGGCAAGAGACAGCCACAATCGACTCACAGTACGGACGCAAGTTCAAGCAAGCGGAACTTGCCCAGCAGGTCTCACGTTCGACTGTCACCAACAAAACGCGGCTTAAGGTCCTTATGGCCCGACAGCAACTACTAGATGAGATATTTGAGCAAGCGAGGGGGAATCTTTGCGATGTGAGCAAGGACGAGACGAATTATACAGTAATCCTCAAGAACCTCATTTTGGAGGGTCTGTTTGCTCTTAGCGAGGATAGTGTTCGAGTCAGATGTAGGAAAAAGGATGCAGCTGTGATGAAAGATGCTCTTTCGCTCGCTACCAAGGAATACAAGGACATGTGTGGCCAGGACATCTCCATGACTGTGGATGAGAGTAATACCTTGCCCGAAGACTCGTAAGCCCCCCAGGAAATAGCGGCATACACAGATAATAATGGTGCATTTCAGGCACGGTGGTATTTTCCTTTCTGGAACCGGGGGGAAAATTATCATTAACAACACTCTGGAGGAACGCTTGCACATTATCGAACAAGATTGTCTGCCCGCTGTTCGCGTCAGTATCTTTGGAGAGAACCCAAACAGAAAATTTTATGTTTGAGTTGTTGCGTTCAACTCATGTCATGGTGATTATCGCGGAGTTTTTTTCAGTGCCACACATGGTAGTCTTAGGCGTAGGATTTATTCTTAACAAGTTGATATGCCATCGCAATCTTCGTTTATCATGTACAAACTGACCCGTTCAATGTAAAATACGTACATATCAGCAGCCGCCATGATATACTGACCACTAGTTGGTGGTCGTAACAATGGTTTAAAACTTTCGACTCCAGTTCAGTACGTTCTGAGATCCCCCACTGTCCAAATCAAGCGCCATCTTTTGCCTCGACCGGACGGAAAACGTCAATCTGAATTGCAACCTCTCAATCGTATCTTTCGCTTCAGTTCTGGCTAAATTTTGCGCATTCGTATCTACAATCCTGGAAAACATGACTCTCAGGGCGTCAATGAGTTGATCGACGCCTTTGTCCTTCTCTATATCAGTGCCTGTGGTAGCCCCATTATCGATAGCAATGTCTAGAATAGAGATGAGTGATTGCAGGGCGGCATAATCTGTATCTTTATGAATCTTGTACTGGTGTTGCCTGAGCAAGTCCGTCAATTTGTCAAAGTGGACAAGCCGTTCCTGACTTTTTGACAAATAGAAGCCATCTTCAAACAAAAACGCACAGGCTAAGCGTCGTCGGAAGACATGCCATCGAGGAGAAGAGATGGGAAGGACTCTCAGGACACGGATGCGTAATTGAGGTTGCAAAACTGTACTCATCACGTTACAACCGATGTTGTGAGACTATCGACGGGTTAGCAGAAGTGAAAAAGACAATCATGAAAAATTATTTACTTGCTCGTTCCATTCTCCTTCTGCGATATTGCAGGAGATGTTGTATAAGGCACGCTCGATTGTCAGAAGAATATCACTTTGTCGAGATATCGCATCATCCAAAGCAATACGGATGAGAGAACCGAAAAAAAACTGGGTTGCATTCGCTTCACTGTAAAACGTTATTAGAAAATGCCGTACTATCGTTTTATGATAGTTATCGACCCTTACGTGTCCACTTTCTCTCCGAGCAGCTTCAAAAGCAATCTAATGTTCCAATCATTATGATCTTTTGTAAAGTTAGCATACTGAGCTGGGTCTGGCACAAAACCAATACCTTTAGCGTGTCCAACAGCAGTAGCATTGTTTAATTGAATTTGGCGATCAAGATTCAATGCGTCCTTTTTGGCGCCCAGCAACTCAAGCAAAGATGTAACTTTTGATATTGTGAGTCTACGATGCCGTTTCGACAGACACACCTAAAGAAAATCAATTACTGACGGGTTGCAATACAAATATTGAAGCAGCGAACCTGAAGCAGCCGAAGATATGCAAATGCCAGATCCTCATCTGGTTCAAGGCAAACTGTACTGAAGTGATTAGAAAATCGACAACATGCTATGAACACGAACATACCTTGATCTAACATCCACGTCAAGATTTCGTCAGGCAAGGACTCGCCGAACACGGCCATGTCTGTCAACATCCTGCAGGGAAGCATTTGATCGTGGACGAAGACATCTATTTCTCTCAGATGAATTACTCAAGCCCCCGATGAGAGCTAACCTTTAATGGCTGAAAATGTTTCACGACCTGTGACAACAATTTTTGGAAAAGGTCGTTCATTTTTATTGCTAGACATCCCACAGCGGTCAAAAAATGCCCAGGTTTTTTCCTCCCGCAATGCCTCTTTCCTATCCAATGCATCCAGGAGACGAGTCCCACTCCCACGTTCGCCCATGATGGCATCAGCAGTGTCTTCAGTCAAGATAAAACGCGCTTGGCCGAACTGCCTTTCATTGTGTTCGCTGCTGGCGTTGATAAGATTTCGGGCGCGCTTGATATCGTTTTCAACAGCGCTAGCCTTATTCTTGTCTGCCAGTAACCTCTGTAACGTGAACTGGTATATTGATGGTTTTGGTTTAGAAGGAAGTATGTGAGCTTCAATTGGCAGGTCCTGATCCTGATTCCACTTTACTTTTTGTATAGGCAAGTTCTCAGGCTCCATTGTGGACAGCAGTGTAAATGGGTCTTCCAGATCAGATTCTTCCGAGCTTTCTTCTCCGTCTGAGCTAGGAATTACTTGAGGTCTTGTAGAAGCCAGAGGTTGGGATGAGGATAATGATGACGACGGGAATGAACATAGCAATTCCGATAACTGAGGAGATTCCACATATGAAGGGGTAGCGGGGTTCTGGGAGTGGATGTTCTGTCTGGTGAGGTGTAGTCCAGACGTTATCGAATCTTCGTCATTGTTGGTAGCTTTAACGACTGGTTTAAAAAAATCTGTAACCTTTTTGTTATTTGTAAGTTCCGATATGGGGGCCATAGAAAAGCGCAATTTGTTAATCTTCGAAAAAACCTGCAGTTTGACTGTGAGGTAATAATATACCAAATAGACCACATCGCAAAAAGGAATGACTTAGGCCGGGTAAATCCATACAGTCCCACTCAAAAACGCTTGCAATGGAAATGTACTCGTCATTTTCTAAAGTATCAAGAAATTCGAAATACCCTAACCCAGATTATTATTACTAGTAATAATTAGTGTGGGCATATATAATAACTCTTGGAATTACACTGCTGAGGGTTAGGGTTTTGAATTGCTGGATACTTGAAACTAATAGTATAATGTGAAATGATAAGTAATAGGTAAAAGAAAGTATTATATCAAAGCAAAAGTAATGATAGTAGTTTTAAGTATGAATTTTAGTTTTTGATCTTCAGTTTGCTGAAGATTATGCTTAACAAAATTTGGAGGGAAAAATTAAATTACTGTTATATTACAGGTATAGAATATTATTGAAGTGTGTTTAAAAATAATCACTTAACTATCAGACAACTCGATTGATATATTATAGGTATCATCCCTGTATATGATCAGATCCCAACAAGATATCACCTATTCGGTTATTACATCCAACAAAAGTAAATATGTATATATACTGTCCACCACACCACGAATAGAGAACAAATAGTTATTATCAGCTCAATACTTGACCAGCTTATACAACCAGTAGAATGAAGACAGCTAATAGAGTATAAATACGAAAGCATCTGAATTTATATCTCAGCTGATTAAACTCTTCAAGATCACACATATACAGACTGCTTACAATAATATACCTCCTGATTTATAGGATACCATTTGCCCAACAGTTATGAGATCGAAAGAACAGAATAGATATGGGCAATATCAGTTCAAAAGATTGAAGTAAATAGGGACTCTATTCATAGAAGCAGAAAGAACTGGCAGGAAGGTTAGAAGTGCTCTGCACATGGTCGAGAAAGATTTATCTAATGGAGATTGTTGGTGTGAAGTTTGGTAAGAAATCAGAGTTCATGAGAATATCAGAGATAAACATAATTGTTCTAATGAGAGGAAACAGGATAAAAAGACATCTGGAATCTCCAAAAGTAATACGGCAAGATTTGTTGATGAGGAGAATAAGCTTTAAAAATATATCATTGGAATGATAAATATCTTTATCTTGAATTTTTATCTTTAGTGACTTTCACGTTCCGAGTGGATCATTATAACTTCTACTGTAAGCCTGTCTTGGAGGAAGTCACAATAACACTTGTACTGGTAAACCTTAAGTGATGCTGACTGTATTATATTATATTATTAGCAAGGAAATCCTTTTATTGATGCTCTCTTTCGATCGTTTGAAGCGGTCAAATATTCTTGACACTTTACCCCACGAATACCCTATATTATTCCGCATATTGATACTTAAATCCTACATAGAGAGTGCTGTCAATACAAATCAGATTTTGAGTATTATACTAGTTGTTGGGAAAGATATTCTATTCCTGAAAGAAGCTACCACTTTGAGCTTGTGTGAGAAGAGTACTACAACCAGTTGGTATTGATCAAAGTAAGATTCCTATACCATACACACCTGGGTAGGTAGCAGTATCTCACCTAACTTAAGATATTCTTTTTATAGGCTCTGATCAGAGAAGTTAAATTTCTAGAGATGTGTAAGGACATACGTCCTCAGATGGATAGAAACTTATAGATACGGTTGCAAACGGGAGTAAGTGACAAAGATATCAAGTGGAAGGTAATGTAGGTAAGATAATTGCTAGGGTGCCAAAAGCACTTCGCAAGGTGACTGTAAGGACGTACGTCCTCGTATGGGTGAATACGTGTAGATACGGTTGCAAACGGGAATAAGTAATATATACCAATTGTGAGGTATGTAGGTAGGATAATCGCTAGCGTGCCAAAAGCACTTCGCGAGGTAATTATATATGAAGGGCAGTTACCCGGCCCCGGCGGCAAAGTGCACCTGCGAGGCAAAGTGCGTTTGGGAGCCAAGTGCACTTGCGATGGCCAAGTGCACTTGAGAGTCCAAGTGCACCTGGCACCGCCATTACAGTGACTATACAAGAAGGGTACTTACCCGGCCTCGGCTACCAAGTACACTTGCAAGGCCAAGTGCACCTGCAAGCCAAGTGAACTTACAAGACCAAGTGCACCTGGCACCGCCATTATATCATTCCCATCTTTATTCGCAGACCTCCTGGGCTGCATCATATATATACATAAAGAAGAACAAGATTAGGTGCGTACACCTTCATACGCCTGCATAAGTCCCATAACCGATCTGTACCATCATGGCGGCCTCACGGTGGATCCAGCGCACGTGGAAATCCACCTCCAGTGGTAGGTGGTAAAACTTGTGCCGATGCCATTTGGACTGGGCCGAGATCCATAAGAACCAAAGAGAAGAAAGAGAAGAGAAGAGAAGAGGAGGAAAGGTCCAATTGACCCAGAATCCTTCGATTCCACCTAGCCGATCCAGTAGCAGGCCTCATGCCAAGCCAACGGCTTGCAAGTCCATAGTTCTGAATATCCAAATGGTCTTCCAGTTTCTTCAAATCCAAGCAATTGATCCCCATAGTACTAGCTCGGTGGTGCCCGAATCGGTAAATGCTATTGACAGACTAGCGGGTGTCATTCTGCATCAATACATCGAAGTTGATACGTGAAATGCCGACTCAAATTCCGACTAATGGATCGCTGGTTCGTGTACGATATCTTTTGTTGAATGCGTTCGTACACATGATCTGAGGGGCAAGACCATTGCAGCCGGTACGGCATCTCTGCAGCAGTCAACTAGTATAATTGAATGATACTTATCTTGGTCATAGCTACTGCTCTTGAGAACCCTCGTATTCGTTTGATTTCTCCAATTCCATATCTCTGTGCTTTCGTATATCCAAGCACACTGTAGACCTCATCGGCGATAGCCTCTGCTCTCTGCATTGATCATATGCATCTCATCGATTGGCTCCAGGTTGACTCGTATATCGGTTATCAGGATTCGACTTTCCATTGCCCTTCTGCCTTGGATCCAGTGGTCATTGGTTGACTTGTATCGGCCTCATTCGGCCGTCAATTGCAGTCATCATATGTTGACATGCATTCGTACATGCTCATTCGAGCCGCGGTATCTAACTCGTAATTGTGCCATAAGGTCATACTTACAAAGTAGCCAAGTATGCTTCGGCTCCGTGCATCAAGGCATCTATTCTCCATGCCATCGACTTCCGAATTCACGACAGTAGTGAGTTTGCACACGGGAGCCCTTCCGAGCATAGGTATTGGGCACGCACCCTAAAATATAGCCTGATGTGGTTAATCACCACTATTGACGGTGACATCAATCGATTATCGTCATGGCTTCGTTCAGTTAAGGCCAATTGCAGAGCATATTCGTTCGTTGATATATCTAATTGGTAAGCATTTCGTACAAGGTCATAGTTACCAGGTAATTCCGTGCATTCACGCTCTCAACTCTGAAGGTCCAATGTGGTAGCATTCTTATAAGTCGATTACGGATTCCTGTTGGTATTCATTGTACGCAGCTAGACATCTCGACTGCTGATTTGCATTCGATGCATTCAGGGGTGAAGACCAGTACCATAGCCATTGACTTCTCGTTGGCTCGCAGGCTTCTTGGTGCACTTGCACTTGATCTCGTTCACTTCCGTCGCAGTGGCTAATGTACTTCGCAGCCGCTAGCGTACTTCCTTATGTACGCATCTATTGTAGGCCAATAGAAATCCCTAGAGACTAACTCAGTAGTTTTAAGAGCTCCAAAGTGACCGGACTCAGGGTTGTCATGAAAGAGACTTATCACTTGATCGCGGAGATTATTGTCCGCAGGGACATATATTCTCCCCTCTCAGGTCAGAGCTCCAGTGATGATGCTGCATTGGTTTTCGTCTTCCGTTTCGGCTTCGGCTGTGACCATTGGGTTATCGACTAGCTTACCCGAGACGTCGACCGCTAATGGGTCTGTAGCCTGAGCCTTCTTAATTACCGGTAGGAGGTCATCGTAGGGTTCAACTGTCAGGGTCATCCAGAGCCATCGGACAGGCTTCTCATAGCCGATCTCATAATTGGGCCGTTTCGACAGGCCGTCGGTGGGGTTTTTGTACCTTCCAGGACCTCAATAGTGAAGTCGTAGGCAAGGCTAAGTGTGCCTGCGAATCAAGTACACTTACGAGGCCAAGTACGCTTGCAAGCCAAATGCACTTACAAGGCCAAGTGCACTTGACATCTGCAGCATGATAGGTATGTTGAGGTGGTGATGTTGAGTTATTCCAGCATTTGCGGTACGGAATTAATTTGAAGTAGTGGTTTCTCGGTTTCCGTAACGATCAACCACCTCTTTTGAGGGCAGTGCTCCTTCGACAACTAAATGCGGTGTCTATTCGTATCGATTCCCATCCATTGTCTTGTTGCTAAGATGGTTTCAATTACCATAGGGGCTTCTTGCTTCTGTATCTGCATTTAATTGCAAGTCTCGCAGAATCTCTTCAACAGTAAGTATTTCTTAAAGAAAGGATAGACTTAAAGGTAACCTTGTATCGCCATATCGGCAAGTTGCACTCAGCACTCTAGAAATCTGCATTCCGCGGCTCTCGCGTGGCTCAATAGGTGCCAACTGCCCCACAGCCGTGTCTTAACGCTGCCGAGATGTTCAAGCATCTCCGAGATCAATTGAAAGGAGTACCGATTCTTGATTGTGCTAGCGTTGTAAGCTCGGTAGTCAACTTCAGAGTGTCAAGCCGCTCTCGGGGATGATGACTGCTGGATGATACCATTGGCCAGGTTTGTCTCGATGTAGGCCATTAGAGTTCTTAACTCAAGCTCCGACAGGTTATAGATACGTCTATATGGCAGCTTGTACCCGGGTTCCAGGTCGATCGTGTGGTCAATTGACTGGTGCGGTGGCAGCGTCCCTTGCTTGGCCTTGCTAAAGACCTCCACGAATTCTTGATATTTTGCGGAGATATGGCCACTGTCATCTGTAGGTACCGTTTCGGGTGCCGAAGGTCCATCTGTACTTGTTAGCTGTGTTTTCAATCGTCTGATAGACGGTAGGAATTCGCGGGAGCAGCGGTACCACCCAGCCCAACACAATGAAGCATGACCGTGGCGCGCCTCCTCCCTTCGTGACTCGGTGAGCCGGTAGCAGTCATTGAAGCACCGTCAATGTGTAACTCTTCTGCCCCAACTACCGCCGCTACTCCTGCTCGCTCGTACAGCTCCAGGCAGTTTCTCACCTTTGGTGGTGATGCATTCCCTGGAAGCTACCAGCAACCCTATCCAATCGCCAAATCGTCTGACGAAGGTCTCAAGAATCTCGTCGCTAGCTATGAGACTCTCAAATGCGGTGGCCCCAAGCTGATATATGTGTGGAACCCCGCCCTCCGCCTGTGGAGTCTACGACGTCACCTGGATGGCTTCCGATCCCACAGGCTCATTTGAGTCTGCGTTCTTTAACCTGTTTTCTCCGCTAGGGGTCCGCAGGGCCTGAAGTAGACTGGACGTCCAGTCGACCTCAGGGTTCCTAGCCTTGATCAAGGCAAGTCTAGAACCAGGTCGTATGCCATAGGCACGACAAGTACCTCCGTTTTGTCAACCGTAGTTAAGTGCTCCTATACTGAACCGAGATGCTCGTCTTTCAACTCTCCTTCGCGGACATCACTGGGAGTAGATAAATGCCGGTTTGTGTGGTAGCCCGAGTTGCCTGAACAGCCTCCAGACCATAAGGATGCTCATCGCACCACAGTCGATTGGAGTTCGAACACACTGCATCTATTTCGTTGTGTCGATCTCGTATAAGCGCTTTGTGAACGATGTGAGATGGATCCGAGCTCTTTCCTCATCTATCTGCTAGAATCGCACAATGGAGTATCGGCATTGATCTGCTCAACACTTTAGAACATTCGGGCTTAAACTTCCCACTCAGAGCTGTTTCATGATCTGCAATTGCAGCTCCACTATTAGTGTCTTGAACTCTGCCAATCTGTAGTCTTTCTCAGTAAGTGGACTTCCATGTTCGTGTAATCATTCTCCGTAAGTGCACTTCATCTGTGCAATGCTGACGCTCCGAAAGTGAGCTTGATCGATCGCATTTATCATCGGTGACTTCTCACCAGACTCAATTGTCAATGAACTGACGTGTTCAGGGGTAAATATAGTAGAACCGATGAATCGACGTGTATCAGGGTATCATCGATGAAGGCTTCGCTAGCACTCCCAGCTGCTCAATAGATTGCCATCGATGATTCGTACGTATGTGATTGATCTTGTCGAATGTGTTTCGAGGTCTTCTCACCAGTGTGACTATCAGGTCGACCATGAGTGTATCAGGGTTGATTGACCTCCAAATCATCTCGGAATTAGCTCTGCTCACGTCAATCAACTCCAATAGACGGAATTCTTATCTCGAATCATCACCCTAGCGATGAATCTGTATGGGTTCCGAGGAGTAACACGTTGGAAAAGAGATATCAAAGAACCAATTGATCGATATGTGAGACTGACATTGTTGATGGTTCGATTCGTTTCAATCAACCGTTTGTCTGCGATGGATCTCGTTAAATGTGTTTCGAGGTCTTCACAGCAGTGGCCATAAGGGCCGGTGACACGTTTCTCAGGATCAATTGACGTCCAGATGATCATGGAATCCCCATGGAATCATCTCTCCGAATCGCCTCGGAATGGTCTCTACAGTTATCAACTGACTCAATATAAGAATACTTGTACAGTTTCGATCCTTGAAGGTCTCGAAAAGTGAGGTGTTGCGACTCGTTCGAAATCATCATGTGGAGTAGGTGACACCACACTCGGGGCCAATCGACTTCCGAATCATCTTCGTTGTAGGTCGTGAATGCAAATATTTCGAGTTCTCAGGAGTTCCTATCGTGGCAGGTGACGCATCTCTCGGGACTAATTGACATCTAAATCATCTCGGAATCGTCCCTACTACTGTCACTCAACTCAATTGGATGCTTACTTATCTTGTATCGACAATCTAGCGATAGTTCTCGCTGTAGGTCTGACGCATCGAAAGTGTAAAGAAATGACGAAAACCCATGAGCGAAACGTATCTGATGACTGAAAAGCGATTATAGTATAAGGACGTACGTCCTCGTATGGATAGATACTTATAGAAACGGTTGCAAAGGGAAGTCAGTGACAAGGATATCAATTGTAAGGCAATGTAGATAAGATAATCGCTAGCGTGCCAAAAGTACTTCGCAAGGTGACTATATATGAAGGGCACTCACCCGGCCTGGAGTACCAAGTACACTTGCAAGGCCAAGTGCACCTGCGAGCCAAGTGCACTTACAAGGTCAAGTGCACCTGGTACCACCATTTAGTGTTGGGAACGAACCACCTGGGATTCATACCATTGACGAACAGGTTTGGTTCGAGCGAAGCAGATCCTAGCCAAGCCATTCCCCTCAAACCCTACTATTTCGCCCTACAACTGCGAACAAAACTAAGTAAGCGAGGTCTTGTCCGATTGGCTAGATCTTTAGTGCATCCTGTAGCTAACCTCTCCCGCTACACGATGCGCTAGAAATTGAGCCGATCGGACAAGAACTCGCTTACCTATTGTCGTTCGAAGATAGATGGTTCGTCAACCGGTTTGTAACAAACCTCAGAACTTCGCCCAAACCTCGGATCGAATCCCTGTCAAACCCTGCCTTGGTTCGATCCGCGATGAACCGATCCGCTTCATTGCCAACTCTACCGCCATTACAAGATGTAAATATCTCATAGATCAGATTATGAGCCATCTTTTCAGTTACATTGTAAAGCACATGCTAGGTTCCTTGTTAAGTGGAACTAGAGACTAGATGTAAAATTGTGATATTTCAACAGATTCTTTCGTGTACAGTGTTGGGTTATACTAGATGCAATACTCATTTCTAGGTTAGACTCCACAATTAAGAAAGTAGTAATAAAAATAAGAAGGAAAAATATATTGATAGTGACAGGAAACAAGGAAAAGAAAGAAATCAGATATGATGTAATACTGGGAACGTTACTTCAGGTTTACCGGTACAAGTAGTATCCCTACTGATACCGAACAAGCTTGTGATGAAAGATGTAAAGACTTGCTCAGCACATGATAGTTACTAAAGATAATGATTCGAGAAAAAAATGTTTCACTTTCCAATCGTTAATTGTTAATGCTTGTTCTGATCATTAAAAAGCTTACTCTTCGTTCCTAGAAGATTCCAGAAATCTTTATACCTCTATACTATCACCCTAATAATTGCTTCTACCTATCCTATTCTCATGAGCATCTCTATATAACCACCCTTTGTACTAATATCCTTCTATAGACCACCCAACTTCAACTTCTCTGCAGGACCTTCATTACCATTCCCCTAAGATTTCTTTCTTGGGTGAATAGATTCTGTATTAACTTCAGTCCTACTGATATGTGGGGATTGGACCTATCGTATCCTTTCAATCTCTTAGTTCATAGACAAATAATATCATTTGTATTGTCAGGAGTATTGTTGTAAGCAGTCTGAATATACATGGTCATCACAGGTCTTGTCAGCTATGCTACAAACTCAGGTAGTTTGGCATCTACAGCCTCTCAGCTATTTTTTGTATTTTTGATGGTATGAGCTCTCAGAGCATCCATCCAGTAAGCTCCATTCATTCCTTATCAGTAGTAATAATGACCATATAGGTGCTCATCTGATTATGTTAGTTGTGGTAACCAAATGATTGATATCTTGTTAAGATTCAATGATGTGAAGTGATGATAGGAAAACCATCCTAATCAAGTTACCGGTCAAGTAATCATACTGGATTCTGCTTCGAGAGTACCTGGTGATGTGCAACCTGTAAGGTATAACATATAAGCCTACAATTTGAAATGATATACCTAAGTAGATAGGCCAATTGATGAATAGTATTGAGATAGTATTGAACTAAATGAACGTATGAATTATGCAGACACAAACCAACGATATTAAATTAGCAATGCCCACCATGATAGAATATGCTTGATGAAGCAATGAAGCAAAGAGGGAGAGACATTAGTAAGATTTGAAGGGATATAGAGCTCATTATTTTGGTATTCACGAGATTTCTTGTTACTAAGTATTCAGATAATAATACCAAGATTGTTACGGGGATACTTATGACCAAAGTACCGTCGTAAGTATAGCCGCCTACTTTTCAGAAGTCGTAAGTGTCCTGAAAATCTTCCTCGTCGTGTAAGAGTTCGGAGAGAGACTCTTCCTCGTCCTCAGATGATTCGAGATTGTAGGCCGAGGGGAGTTCACCGGTGTAGAACCAGTGACAGTATTCGAAGGCGATGTCGTAGTGGGCAATGAACCCTCGTGCGCACCAGAAGTCGTGAGTGGTAACTGCTCTTTCACAAAGGGCGTGTGCGTAAAGAACAATAGAGTCAAGGTCTCAAAAATGTAAAGACATATATTCTTAAAGTAGAAAACTTAATAATATTTTAGATTCTTGTCTGCTGGTGTGTTCTGACTGTGGATTGCTGCTAGAGCTTGATGTTTTACTTTGCGGGTGCAAAGGTGGTTCTTTTATAGAGCGAGTTACTCGTCTACTCTCTATGATTTCAGTGTTTGTACTAAGATAGCTATGGCCTCCGATCGTTAGGCTGATTACTCGATCTCGGTAGGTTGCGCTTCTTTTCCGTTTGACGTTCGGCACTTTCTAAAGTGCGAGGCTTCCCACAGGTTATCCTCATGCCGCCAGATTTTTCCACGTAGCCCACTCTAAGCCCATTTGCTTTTCTTCTGGTCTGTATGCAAACGCAGAAAACAGGTTTCGGCAACGACCGCTGACACGTTCATCGAACCATCACTTTCCGTTGGATATCTCGACTCAATGTTAAATCGGATAGTGGGTTGCAGGGGTATGTTTACCCTCATAGACTTGCGTCTGCGACCAGCCGCTGCTATGCCACGTATCGTACTTCCATCTCGCTGGCTTTTACTCCCATTTCAGGGCTGCAGCTTATGTCAGACCAGCTCAACCAAGAACTGCCGTTACTCGGAAATGACGACCCACACACAAGCTCTCAATAGGTAGATTGAACGACCGGGGCGCAGTTAACATATGGAGTCCCTAGACTGTATAGTTATCCCCATAGTGAAGTCCCGCTTCTCGAGCTCTGACGTGTGCCTGTCGGAGAGTGTAGAGGCGTACCCCGCTCTAGCCGACTGTCCCATATTGCTGATAAGGTAAAGTAATTCTGGTCGAAACGATCATGCACGGCTGACCCGAAAGTCCCCGCAATGGCGTGATCGTGCTTCATCAACTCATGACGTCCCTAACTATCGGGGGCCTAGGCATATAGTAGCATACCACCCTAAGTGTACGGGTCTGATGAATCCGCCAGCTAAGTGTCGTGACTATCGCTGTTCGATCGAGAAGGTGCACTGCCCTCGCGCGGGTTAATCATTCCGCTTTGTCTGGGCTCGGTATTGGATATGCGTAGCTTCGTCGCTCAGAGGATAGGATAGCTGCTGGTGTGACGTTGACCATCCATAGTGACAGGTGGCCAACCGCAGATTGCCATGGACATCCTCCGTACCTCGTGCACCTGCTAAGGGACAACCCCTGACAGTACCTCCCTCTCTAGCTCTGGTGACCTCAACAGAATCTCCATCGTAAAAAGTGTTCAAACAATAGATACCACTCAGACAGCGTGTATCATATAACTTCGGGTATAATAATAAAAAAATAAAAATTCTTTTAACATAAAAATGACCTCCGCGTAACTCAGCGCGGTTTGAGTTTAACAAATGAAATTCATAATTTCCTCCTCTTTCGTACCAAAGGTTTCTTCCCTTGAGGTTTCCATCGAGAGTCCTTCTCCATCACTGGGTTCTTGGTGTAATATTCGGAAATAAGTTCTGGGGCGATGTCGTTAAGATGTTCCCACGATTCCCAAGTATTTTCGTCGTGAGAATACCCAGACCACTTAACGAGAAAGACATGCTTTCGGTGATCGTTGTCCGTTGGTCCGCTAGCGACAATTGACTCTGGTGTCCAGCCGCCGTCGTCGGCTTCGATTGGAGGTACCTCCCTCTCTAAGGGATCGTCTCGATATGGTTCGAGTAAAGCGACGTTAAAAGCTGGGTGAATCTTCCATGTAGGGGAAAGTTCGAGTCGACACCATCGTTTGTTGCCTCCAACTTTGATGATCTTGAATGGTCCATACATTTTATCATCAAGCTTCCGACACTGTCGTTTCGTCCGAATATTGCTTCCGTTAAGCATAACCAAATCTCCGACTTTGTATTGAGGAGCTGGGCGTCGTTTTCGATCGTAGTATTGCCCCATCTTCTCCTTGGTTGCCTCAAGCTGTGTTTCCAAACGGCGATAAACTTCGACCATGTAATGTGCGTATAGTTCTGAACCGGGGTTGCGAAACTGAACCTCCGTTGGCCAATTCGTACGTGCCTCATATCCATAGTTGGCGTAAAAGGGCGTAATCTTTGTGGACGCATGTTTTGAATTGTTGTATGCGAATTCGGCCATGGGTAACATTTCGCTCCAGTTTGACTGTTCGTAGTTGCAATACGTACGCAAGTAATGTTCAATGGTCTGGTTGATCCGTTCAGTTTGTCCGTCCGTCTGAGGGTGAAAAGCCGTGGACATTGATCGTTTGATGCCGAGGAACTGGTATAAGTCTGCAAGAAAATGACCGGTAAAGACTGCATCACGGTCCGATACTATGTCGATTGGCATGCCGTGATACTTTCAGACGTTGTTAAGAAATAACCTTGCTACCGTGGACGACTCCCGTTTATCTGTGGGAATGAAGTGTGCCATCTTGGTGAATCTATCGACTACTACCATAATATTTTTGTTTCCGTTGGACTCCGGTAAGTCTGTGATGAAATCGACCGATATATAAGTCCATGGTGAGGATGGTAGTTCAAGTGGGTGTAGTAGCCCATGCTTCGCGTGTCGAGGTGTTTTTGTCCGTTGACATGAGTCGCACTTGTTGCAGTATTCTCGTACGTCGTCCTCGAGTTTAGGCCAGTAGAAATTCCTCGTGATAAGTTCCAAGGTTCGTTCGCGACCGAAGTGTCCGGCAATGCGTGAGTCGTGTTCCTGGTGGAGTACCTCCTTCCGAAATCCTTCTGGTACATATAACCTTCCTTTCCAACACAACATTCCTTCTCCATCTATTCCAAACCTTCCGTCAACATTCTGATCCTT
>MU122446.1:0-41520 GCA_014904905.1 Wilcoxina mikolae CBS 423.85 | reverse complement strand
AAACAACAATAATATTTTAGTGTCTTGTCCGCTGGTGTGTTCTGACTGTGGATTACTGCTAGAGCTTGCTGTTTTACTTTGCGGGTGCAAAGGCGATTCTTTTATAGAGCGAGTTACTCGTATACTCTCTATGACTTCGGCGTTTATACTAAGATACCTAAGGCCTCCGATCGTTAGGCTGATTACTCGATCTCAGTTGGTTGCACTACTTTTCGGTTTGACGTTCGGCACTTTCTAAAGTGCGAGTTATCGCTGTAGGGTATCCTCTTGCCGCCAGGTTGTTGCCACGCAGCAACTAAGCCCGTTTGCCCTTCTTCTGGTCTGTATGCCTAAGGAGAAAACAGGTTTCGGCAACGACCACTGACCCTTTCATCAAACCATCAGTTCCTCTTAGATCTCTCGACTCAATGTCAAATCGGATAGTGGGTTGCAGGGATATTTTTACCCTCATAGACTTCCATTGGCTACCAGCCGCTGCTATGCCACATATCGCACCTCCTATCTCGCTGGGTTTTACTCCCATTGCAGGGCTGCAGCTTATGTCGGACCAGACCATCTGCGATCTGCTGTTACTCGGGAAGTCGACCCACACAGATGTTCTCAACAGGTTGATTTAACTACTGGGACGCATTTAACATATGTAGTTCCTAGACTGTATAGTTATCCCCATAGTAAAGTCCCGCTTCTCGAACTCTGTCTTGTGCCTGCCGGAGAGTGTAGACACTATAGAGGCATACCCCGCTCTAGCCGGCTGTCCCATATTGCTGATTAGGTAAAGTAGTTCTGGTCAAAACTATCATGCATGGCTGACCTGAGGGTCCCTGCAATCACGTGATAGTGCTTTAGCGACTCATCACCTCTTTAACTATTGGGGGCCTAGGCATATCGTAGCCTACCACACTAAGTGTTTGGGACTGATGCCTGTACGAGCTAAGTTTTGTAACTATCGCTGTTCGATCGAGAAGGTGCACTGCCCGCGCGTGGGTTAATCATTCGGTTTTGCCTGGGCTCGGTATTGGATAGGGTCGTCTGCTGCATAGGACTTCGTCGCTCAGAACATTGGATAACTGCGGGTGTGACATTGACCAACCCTAGTGACAGGTGGCCGCATGCAGATTGCCATGGACATCCTCCATAGCTCGTGTACCTGCTAAGGGAAAACCCCTAACATAGGCTGTCGAGCACTTTTGAATCTGTCGCTGATTCAGAGGAGCTGGTATCCAAAGGCCTGGAGGAGGGGGCTGATGTGGGCTGATTTTCAGTGGGTGAAATTGGGCGAGGTTGCTGACCTTGGATCAGAGACAAACAGTCTTTCTCAGAGATGATGTCGATTGCAGCTAGAAGCCACTCACTGCAATCCGATTGGGAAGTGAGGGGCTTGATGAATCCATAGGATTCAAGAGCAGAGAGATCAGAACACAATGTAAAAAGATTAAAACTGAGAGTGCCAACGGGAGCAGAGAAGTGAAGACTATGGGAGCGGAATGGGAATTGAGTGGTTGCCTGATACCAGAGATCGTGGTGGCAGGCGGTGCATATATACGAAATCCTGTGGTCAAAGTGTGCAATTGATCGTTTAATAGTTGACTGCCAAGCATTAGAATCTTCGGTCAATTCGGCGTCAAGCATGAAGAAATGTTCGTCGTGAGGGATTTCGATGCGCCTGCACAATATATCACTCGGCCGGAGACCGCCGTTTCACTGTATGTGGAGCAGTTGGGCCAAGGTTGATATATTGCACCACCTAGTCGTGGCGGCTTCTATCTGCGCTAGAAAATCAAATAGACTCTAGAAGTTCTGACAAGCGGAAGGAAATGATGCATTCTGAAATCGTAGGTAGCCTGACAGGGATGAATTAGGAATGGTGGCCTCGGGGTGAATGCAGATGTTAGGACAAGCCTTAGATTGGGTGGTCGGCCACTGTTGTGGCTAGCAGACTCTCGGAAGGTCTGGTGTCGACCTTACAAAATAATCCGGAAGTACTCTTGGACAAAATGTTCATTCATAAACTGGGGTGAAAGTCTTTGACTAACTCACAGCTTACGCTTGCCAGGCTCATAGCCTGTTGAAAATGGCAGCGGAAGCTGTGCGCAGGTCTCAAGGCGATACCATCCTTTCTACTCTAGCGGTCTCTCTATATACAGAATGACAAGACCAGATTGCCTGCTAGATCATTGGGCAGAGTCGGACGCGGGGTTGAGAGAATTTACAACAGGTTAGACACTATCGAGCGCAGCTTGCTCTCCACTGGCAGCATCTGGTCGAGCAGGGCTTGCTCTTGGCTGGCTGACTCATGGCTAGCCAGTCACCATGCAATTGGAACGGCCGGACGAAGAACACTGTAAATTAAGCATCGCACGATACTGTTCAGAGTGATATGCGACTGGTTAAATACCTAGCGCCCAGAGTTCTTTTTGCAGTGCCTCGCATCGCATGGTCGCACACTTACATATTACCTGGCCACCAATGTCCCATGCGCTTCAATCGCACAACCCATGTCAGGGCGTGACAAATGCGCCCGGGCGCGCGTACATTTCCCCGATGCAGCAGAATGCTCATGATGACAACGACAAGAATGGGGGAATCTTACGAATTCGTTGGAGGTGTACTCTCCTCCATAATCTGAACAATAATCTTGACCCCATGTATGGCCTCACTTCTAGCACAAACCTGTTCACGCCCTCAAAAGCATCACTCTTTCTCTTTATGTTCTCAAGGTCTGTCCATGATGTTGCATCATCCCTGAAGGTAATGAAGTACTTTGCTCCTCCTTATGAATTGGATGTCATTGGTTCCCAGAGATCTGAGTAGACTAAATCAAGAACAGCAGCCACTTTTTGGACTGGCTTAGAGGATGGATGCCAGGTTTGTTTGCCCATGAAGCAAGCAGAATGTGTATCAATTGTAGTGTTGGTCAATTTAAATCTAGATGCAGGGTCCTTGGCCAGCTTCTGGACTGCATCGAAACTGATATGGCCCAATCTTCGATGGCAATCCATAGAAGAACTGGAGGAGGATATAGGACTATGCTTAGCTGGTGGATTTCGTGGAGCAGGAGAGATTGTGGCCAGAGTAGCCTGGGCATGGACAAGAGGATTGATTTTTGTATGGAGGACATAAGAGTGCCCCATTAGTGTGGCTGTTGCTATAATTTCTGAATCATTAAGTATGTGCATGATATGGTCAGGTCTTTCGAAGCAACCTGCTAATTGGTAGGATGAGGACTGATTGAAGATGATTTGACATCCAGACCGATGAACGAGACCAAGAGAAATGAGGGAACTGAATCCTAATCACGGGATATGGAGTACATCATGGAGCATGATGTCTCCTGAAGGAGTTAAATTAGTTGGAAAATATGCGCGTAATGGGGTGATGGGCATAGCCTGGAGAGGAAGTATAACATCACCATCACCTGCTTCTTTCACTATACTGTTGTTTGCAAATGTAATTGTAGTTGAATCATCGTGGTAAGTATTCAAATATCCTCGATGGGCAGTCATATGGTGTGAGGCACCACTGCCAATGATCCAGCGTTCCAGAGCTGGAGGGGAATCGTATGAATCAACTTGTGCCATTCAGGCAATAGCCCTCCTCGCATTTTCATTATCTGAGTCACCTGCCCATGAATCTCTTTCCTCGGCCATTCTCTTCCAGCAGTACGTGGCCCAATGTCCCTTCCCATGGCAATATCTATACCTGTCCTTGGAGCGGTTCCCAACAGACTTTTGTTGAGAGCTCTGCAAACGCTGCAATTGTCTCTTCTCAGCGTAAAAGGCCACTCCCCATTATGCGAGGATGTTAACTTGCCTCAAACAAGCTTCTCATGCTCCAGAATCAATCTAGAGCAAACCACTTCGATGGTGTGAGATTCGCACATTTGTGATGTTTGTTCTGAACGGCTGATATTCGAATGGCAAACTGTTCAAACGGAGGAACACCTTGTCCTCATCTTCCTATGCTGAGCATCCAGCACTGAGGACTTGGTTCAAAGGCTTCTGCAGCGTGGAGATGAATTCGGACATTTCTTCTGCTTGATAATGAACCTTCTGCAGATTACTGCACAAGTGTCAAATCCTCTGCCTGTCCTTTCCCTGGTAGCGGCCGTTGAGCACGATCGCCGCTGCTCAAGCTTTCGTGCTTTTCTTGTTGCTGGTGGCGGGCGGGCTGTTTGTCTTGGGCGAGGCTGTGCGAAGTGCTCTGTAACCTCTTGCACCAGCTGTGTCAATTTCGGCGATGGAAGCGGTACGGGGGTACGTGACAATTCTGCTGGTTGCGGTGGTGGTGATGGCGGTTGTGGTGGTTGCGGTGGTGGTGGTGGCGGCGGTGATGATAACACCGGGCAGCCAGGTGGCGGTGACGGTGGAGACGGTGCCAGCAGTAACCAAGCTTCAGTCCGTGCGCAATCTTTCATCGTACAGTAGCCACGAATAGCTGGTTCCATCGGTATCTCACTACATGTACGTCCAAACACTAGTCGACCCTTTTCATTGATGCTGATGAGACCTTTCTCCAGATCTGCATGGAGGTCGGCACCGTTCCGGGAGTGGTGGTCATCGGCTTAGTAGTAGCATAGCGCGGGGATTAGGGGTCTGTCATACTCTAGATAGAGTGAATACAGTATGATTAAAACAAAAAAACAAAAACAAAAGTAGTAGCATAGCTTGCAATCGATTTCCTGCGGTATGGGCTTCTGACTGTACAGCGGCACAGGGTTGTTCGAGCGGCACATATATGCAGACTTTTGTCGGCACAGATTGACGAAACGGCGTCGGCGGGCTTTTGGACCTTGTTTAGCTGGAGAAGGAGCCGGAGGAGAAGTTGCTGTTGCCAAAGAAATTGTGGGCGCTGTGGGAATTGTCAGAGTCTCGGCGGCCATGGTTAATGTGGGAGCCGTGTGTGCCGTGAGTGCCGTGGAGATTGAAAAGGCCAGAGAAGTTGTGCCAGTCGAAGGTGTGAAAGCCGTGGGAATCGTCAAATTCT
Organism: Wilcoxina mikolae CBS 423.85; assembly: GCA_014904905.1. NCBI lineage: Eukaryota > Fungi > Ascomycota > Pezizomycetes > Pezizales > Pyronemataceae > Wilcoxina > Wilcoxina mikolae. The sequence continues at coordinate 36,537 of MU122446.1, read as the reverse complement.
CGGAGGTCATGGGAGCCATGGGTTGAACCGTGGGAACCGTCGAAGTCATCGGGGAAGTAGTGCCAGAGGAAGTCGAAGTCATATCAGTAGCGGCGGAAGACTTGTGACCCGTGCTGGAAATTGTGGGAGCCATTGGAGTCACCGAACCCGTGGGAGCCGTGAGAGTGGTCGGAGTCATGGGAGCCGGAGAAGTTGTCGGAGTGCCAGAGGTCATCAGAGGTACAGGAGCCGTGGGAGGGGGAGAAGGTACCGGAGCCGAAGAAGGAAGAGCCGGAGAAGTTCTGGGAGCCATTGGAGTTGATGGGGTCATTTCGGAAGCTGCGGGAGCCTTGGGAGCCATAAACTCGAATATCGCAAGGGCTTCGGCTGCAGTGATCTTCGCAGTGACCCAACTGTGGAGTTTGCCATAGTCGAACGTGCTCGGATCAAACGGATGCATGCCGAGCTTGGTGACCGTCTTCCTCCAGAGCCGTTTCGGAAGTGCACGCAAAAGCATCTCCGTCCTCTCGTACTCGCACATCATTCCGCGTTCGGTAACCACTCCTCTGATGTGATCGTAGGTGCGGAGGAAGGTAGTGAGAGCTTCGGTATCATCCCGGCCCGCCAGATCTGCCCAAATGTTCTCCAAATATCGAGGTGTGTGGACAAGGGAATCGGGCCGGTGGTCGGCAGGCCGAAAGGCAATCAGCATCTCCTTCTTGAGTGCAGCCCAGTTACGAGCTGTGTAGCCGCGCATCATCATCACGATTTCTCCGATCTCTTCCGTGCAGTAATAGGGAAGCATGGCGATGCAACTGCTCATTGTAACGTCGGAGGCGGTGAATGCAGCTAGGCTCTCTTACTTGTGAAAAAATGTCGTCACTTGAATTCCATGAAACGATGGGGCTCCTGGAGTATTCGGTGGCGGCATTGCATTCCGGTGCTTGATGATAGCCTCTGCGAATTATCGTGTGATATCCATTGTAGCGGATTTGCAGGATGCAGGTGCGATGGTTGATAACTGTATGGTTCGTGCTAGATGGGCAGATATCTGTAATGGTGCTGAGATTCAATGGCCTTCTTGTGTTTCCGAATCACTGTGAATTCTCTCGCTCTTTGTGACGCGTCGTATCGGTCCAAAAACAACTTTCTGCTCCTCCTAACTTCCATGTCATCTCTTAATTTATCTATTAGGCTCTCGCTGCAGGCTTACTTTCCTGTGCTCTGCTTTCCGAAACGAAATCCGCGTTTGGGTTTGAATTGTGGGAGAATACCCGTGAAAAGTATTCCCGCTCGGCAGCGACCGATAGGAAGCTGAAAAAGTGCGGCTGCGTTTTGAGGAGCGTTGGGAGGGGCTAGCCCCAGAGAGATGATGCTTGATTGGCTCATTTTAGGAAACAAAAAGAGAGAAGAAGGAAAGAGATGTGATTGTAATTGGATGCGTGTCGCCCGCGTCCATATAATGTCTGAACCCTGGCGATGGCGTAATGCAGAGCGTCAACAACTGTAACCCACCAGCGCTTCCACTCTTTTCGTGGGTTATTTCTGGGAACGATGTTCCGACCACCCCGGCTGCAAAAGGACTTCCAGCCGTCTCTATGGTTGCATTCTGCTGCGGCTCCCATTTTGCTAGCATTGTCTCTTCTTTCCTAATGTGTTCGTGCTCTTAATTTATCATTCTCCATATTGGTGTGCCAGACACAAGGTAGTCTAACACCCTCTTCAGCTTGGATCCTTGGCACGCAATTGCCATGCTCGGTGTAAATTCATGTTGCCTTGAATCCAGTGACACTGACACTGGTGTGACCCCTGAGCCTCTAATAAGTGCAACGAGTGGTATTGTTGACTGGGCATCCAAAGTCAACATGGCTTGTTGATTGAAAAGAAGTTGAAGGACTGCCAGTTGCTTTCAGATGCCAAGAGAGATCGCATCAATATAGTGTGACAGCGTAGACACCAGGTATTAGGACTGCCCTAACGTACTCTGAGAACATTCTGTGCACTGTTATGAGTGTTCGGAGTCTGGATTCTGCAGTTGTGGCCTGTTTCAGCCATCGGTTGTGGTGCTCTCTGAATGTCAGGTGGGCATACTGCTAGTGTCCGAATTTAAATGTTGCTTCTTTGTTGACATAAACGATACCAATTCCTACGTTGATTTTGGATGTTAGTTTCACACAAAAAAGCTCAATATGTCCTCCCCTTCGATTGAAAAGTGCTGCTTATGTCTCAGCCGTGTCCAACAGGAGATATACCCTGCTGGCCCATTCGATACTCCCAGCCGTACACGCTTCAAGTTTCTTAACTACATGGTTTACATCCCTGCCGGTTGCCACCTACCCGAAATGATCCACGTACTTGAATCCTTCGACTTCTTGAACTCTCTTTAGCCATTGTATCAGCCCAGGGGTATATAGTTTGGTGACAATTGCTGTCACAGGAGAGACCTGCGGGCCATCTGCTTCCACCGGATGGCTGTGCATGACATTGCCCTCAATCACCATCGCCACCGTTCTTTAAGAGAATCAGCTGTGAGTTTATCATATAAGGTCTTCATCCATCTACTTGGCCTCCAATTGGTGAATCACACTTCCTCTTGCCACTCTTGGGAATGCTACATTAATATCCATTTAGGAAATGCCCATGATATTGACATCTTTCCACACTGTGTACGCTGTGTCGATCATGATAGCTGCAGCATCGATTGCTGTGGTTCTCTTTCTGCTTCCGACTTGACCCTCTCGTAGTAGTGCACTTTCTTCTGTCTTCTCGGACAACAGTTCGGAAAGCAATTCATAAATACCTTTTTACATTCAGTTGTACAGGCAGATCATGTGTTGTGACTTGAGATTTGTAGTTAAACTTTCCTAGCTTCCCGATCATCACCCCGCTCGAACGCTTCCAGCGAGCTGAGTGAAGCCCTGTCCGGATGCCAGCCCTTGTAAGGCGATACATGCCTGTATGGACTTATATCATGCCATAGGAGTAAACACAATTGAAAACGTGAATAGGTCAATATAGTAGATTAATATATAGGTAGGATCATCACTAGCGTGCAAAAGCACTTCATAAACAGTGGTGACCCGGCTTTGGCGCCCAAGCGGACCTGGAACTGTAATTACATTATTTCCCGCTCTAGGAGCAGACCCACTGGACTGGCATGTATTTACATCCGACAGAAACCTTGAGGAAGCAACCAGTGCTGTATGCCCCTGGGGGTTTGAAATGTTCCAAGAGCGATCGCCGATCGGTGTGACGTGAAAGATCTGAAGGTGGATTCAGTGTACTGGGAAACCCTACCACCAGTGGTAGGTGGTGAATCTAATGCTGTCGCCGTTCACACCGGCCGAAATACATAAGAAGAGGAACCCCATTATTAAAAATACCCAACTTGAACCTACATCCCAAGGTTCCAAATGTACTATAGTCGTGATATCCGTTGATCATCGTTCATGCTTATTAGGATTTTCCAAATGAAAGTCGTCAATTACCTCCTGATCATTTATGATATTTTTCGCTGGTTCCGAACTGGTCCAGACGCAGCTGTAGCCGGCTCTCTTCTGGACGTAGTGTAGTCTCCTGTAGTGCCAATTGGAAATAAAAATCCAATCCCCTTCACATTCATTTGAGTCGTAGATGAATATCACTTGCCATTCAGACAGTGATTAGCCGACTGTAGGAGCTGTATAGCAGTCGAGCCAAGAGAAATGGAGCATACTGTGATTACAGATCTTATGTGAAAGGTCTAAGTTGCATCTATTAATATTGATGATCTTAATTACCGTGTACTGTGTTACAAAATTGTATTGCAACTTCCTAGATGGCCTTGTCGTCCGGAAGAACTATGTTGAATTTCAATCCTTTTCTCCCTCCTTGAAAACAGCATCTTTGCCCGATTTGTATTTTGTCTGATGGCCTTGAGCCTCCTGCTAGTGCTCTTGAAAGATTGGGTGTGTCTCCCCAAGGTCAGGTGTCATGGTGTCTGCCTGAATTTCGAAACTCAGATTGGATGGTTGCTTCGGAGCCTTGAACCGCATCACGAGATGGGAATGGTAATTAGCCCGAAACACAATCATCCCCATAGACGCGTGTATCGCATTATTATACCCATATTCGGCTAGCAGTAAAAGATCAACCTAGTATTCATGTTCCTAGTAGCAGGAACCCCGCAGATACTGCTCCATCATTAGGTATTGGCGCTCTGCCTGCCTAGCCCTCTGTAGATGGAAGGCTGTCAACAATCAATGGAAGTACTGAAATGGAAAATACTCTCATTTAGAATCGGCTTGTAAACTGAGTGCCTTCGTCCAGAACCATGTTGTTAGTTACTGCGCGCTTGCAAATATCATGCTTGAACCTTGTTGGAAATCCGCTCAACCCTGTGCCCGAGTCTGCCCGATGGTACAACGGCCAATATGCTCTTGTCATACTGTATATCGAGAGACCGCTAGAGTAGAGAGAATGGTCTGGCTTTCAGACCTGCTCACAGCGCCTGCTAATATTACCAATAGGTTATGAGCCTGCCAAGCGCAAGATGTCACTGAGTCTAAGACTTTCACCCACGTCTATGAAGTTACTCTTCATCCAAGAGTACTTCCAGTTTATTCTCTAAGGTCCACACCAGACCTTCTGTTGTGCACTTCCCACCGGGGAATGCTACTGGTCTATGATGTTCCTTCTCCAAGAACTTCCAGTATGTTTTAAAAGGTCCACACCAGACCTTCCGAAGGTTCCGGCACAACTAGTGATGTCCCTACTCACAGTTCCTGCGGCATTTCTTTTCTCTTCTCTGAACATCCAGTCTATTTCTTTGTTTATCTAGTGCAGGTGGTAGCTGCCGCGACTAGGACATGCAATATATCAACCCCAACCCAGCTACACTATATACGGTGATACGGTGGGCTGCGCCCCAGTGATATCTCGGGCAGTCGCATCAAAATCCCTCAAGAAGAAAATTTCTTCTAACTCACCACCCTGGCCCTCCCAACAGTTCGCGTTTGGTACGCCATTTGTTCACCATCAGATCGATTGTTTGACCACAGGGTTTTATATATAAGAACCATTTACCACCACCCTCTCAGTTGCTATCCAGCACCTTCATCCAACAACTGAATCATCAGTCTACTCTCACACTCTTTGCTCCTCTCTCCCTTTTGCACTCTCAGTTTTACTCGTTCATTTACCATGTGTTCCGATCTCTCTGCTCTTGCATCTTATGGATTGATTAAGCCCCTCACTTCCCCCTCGGATTTCAGAGAGTGGCTCCTGGCTGCACTCGACATCTTCTCTGAGAAAGACTGGTTGTTTCAGATTGAAGGGCAGGAGCCTCGCCCAACTTCGACAACTGAGGATGGTCAGCTCATATCAGCCTCCTCCTCTCCAACCCATTGGGTACCAGCTCCTCCTCTGATTCAGCTACCCATTCTAAAGTGCTTCAGATTCAACAAGCTTGGGACACCAAGGCCACAAAGGTTCGAGGTTTTCTAGGGCGTTAGCTGGATGCCAACCACCGCGAAATGTATGCCAATGAAAGGAACCCAGCCACTGATTGCAAAATGCTCAAAGGGTGCTACAAGGGAAAGGAGAAGCAGAGGATTTGGCACCAGCCCAGTGAGCTGTCGAAGATTCATTATCAAGGAGAAGAAATGTCCGAATTTATCACCAAGCTGCAAAGCTTTTGAACCAACTCCTCAGTGCTGGATGAACAGCATATAAAGATGCGGACAAGGTGTTCCTCCTTTTGAACAGTGTGGCACTTGAATATCACCCCTTTAAAACAACCATCAGTAATGCGGATACTCTCACCTTCGATAAAGTATGCTCTAGATTGATTCTGCAGCATGAAAAGCTTGTTGGAGGCAAGATAACCTCCTCCTCAAAGAATGGGGAAGTGGCCCTTCACGCTGACCAGGGACCATACCAGCGTTTGCAGAGTTCTGAACATAAGCCTGTTGGGAACCGCTCCAAAGACAGCTGCAGATATTGCCATGGGGAGAGACATTGGGCCAAGGACTGCAGGAAGAGAATGGCCAAGGGGGAAAGAGATTGACGAACAGGTGGCTCAGGATCTGCAAATGCGAGGCGGCCCATTGCCTGGATGACCCAAGTGGATTCGCACTATTCTGCTCCAGCTCTGGAACGCTGGTTCATTGACAGTGGAGCTTCACACCACATGACTGACCATCCTGGATACTTCAGTACTTACCAAGATGATTCCACAACAGTCACCCTGGCAAACAACAGTATAGGGAAAGTGGCAGGTGTTGGTGATGTTATACTCCCTCTCTCTTCAGGAGACATCACACTCCATGATGTGCTCCATAACCCATCATTTGTATTCAATTCTCTCCTCTCTCTTTGCCTGGTGCATCAGTCTGGCTGTCAAATCATCTTCAACCAACCATCATCCTCCCATTCAGCAGGTTCTGACTCCTTCGAAAGGCCTCATCATATTATGCACATACTTAATGATTCGGTTATTATACCAACTGCCATACTATAGGGACACACATATGTCGTCCATATGAAAATCAATCCTCTGGCACAGGCCCAGGCTTCTCTGGCCACAGCCTTTCCTGCTCCACGACATCCACCAGCTCGAACTCATGAATCCTCCTGCTGTTCATTGATTGAATGGCATCAAAGATCGGGCCATATCAGTTTCCGTGTAGTCAGGAAACTAGCTAAGGACCCTGCTTTTGGAATCAAATTGACCAACACTACAATCGAAACATGTTCTGCTTGCTTGATGGGCAAACAGACCCGCCATCCATCCTCTGAGCCAGCCCAAAGAGTGGCTGCTGCTCTTGACCAAGTCCACTCAAATCTCTGTGGACCAATGACACGCAATTCATTACGGGGAACAAAGTACTTTATTACCTTCCAGATGATACAACATCATGCACAGAACACGAGTATATCAAAAGAAAGAGTGATGCCTTTGAGGCTGTGGAAAAGTTCTTTGCTAGAAGTAAGGCTATACATGGGGTGAAGATTCAAGCCCTTCGTTCTGACAATGGAGGAGAGTACACCTCCAAAGAATTTGAAAGATTGCTCGATTCGTGTGGTTGTCATCATGAGTATTATGCTGCCTATTCACAGGAGCAGAATGGACTGGCGGAGAGAGTTAATGGAACTGTTTTGGGGTGATCAAAGGCGAAAATATATGGTACCCAGTTGCCTCTCTTGTTGTGGGCTGGGGAAGTGAAGACTGCAGTCAATATTATGAATAGGGCTCCCACCAGGTATCAATCGAAGACACCCAATGAGCTAAGGACAGGAAAGTCTGCCCAACCGCTGGTCCACCTACAGCCCTTCGGATGCGATGTCTGGCACCACATTCCCAATAACCACCGAAAGAAGTGGGAGCCTGACGCCATAGAGGCATTCCTAGTTGGTTTCAAAGGCAGGAACAAGTCAAGGGTCTACTACAACCACGCTGTACATGTCACAAGGGATATTGACTTTGTACATACTCACTCTCCGTAGATGCCAAGTCCACCTGATCATCTGCATGATTTCCTGACATTTCGGCCATAGGAAAACCATACAATCCATTCATACTCAGCAGAGCCTTCGAAAGCAAGTGCTGTACAATCTATGAATTCTGAGATACCCATAATGGATACTTCTACTGATGAGTTATTCAAATCTATTACCCTCAGAGCCCCAGGAGCACAATCTGCACCCATCAAGCATCAGGCTGTAATGCCTGAATTAGAGTCATCAACATTTGAATACTCACCATCTTGTTCACCAACTGCAATAAAGGGTGAACCATCCAGGAGACAAAGCTTTCGGAGTAATGCAGGAACCTTTTGCTGTCCTCGATTTCATCAGGATCAACAGCAGCCATGTTCAAGAAGGCACCAGAAACCTACTAATAGACTAACTGCACATTCAGCAAATGCTGCAGTACGTCAGTCTACTTTCATCGATTAGCCCCATACTTGGAAAGCAGCCTTGGATTTCCCTCAATTGAGTGAGTGGGAGCAGGATTGCAAAGAAGAATCAGCATAGATCGAAAGGAATATGGTTGGGACTCGATTGCCTCGAAACTAAACAGCCCATCAAAATGTCATTGGGCACAGATGGGTGTTCAAGATCAGATATGGACCCAAGGGAGAGGTCTGGCGGTACAAGACATGTCTGGTTGCAAAATGATTCACCCAGACATATGGCATCGAATATCTGGAGACCTTCTCTCCAGTAGTTAAGTTTCAGACGCTCCGACTCCTCCTGGTATTTGCAGTTTCAATCAACTTTGAGATTGACCAGATGGACATCAAAACAGCATTGCTTGGACAGTATCTGGGTGACGACAAGGAGCCTATATACATGTAGGTTCCTCAAGGTGTTTCTGTTGGAACATGTCAATCCACACTCATTAAGGGCCAGTGGCGCAATGGTAGGGCATCCTTCTAGTATAGGAAAGGTTCTAGGTTCGACTCCTAGCCAGTCCATTCTTTTCTTGGTTTCATCAGTTTCAAGTGCATCTAAAAATGAGATTCTCCGATTACACAAGACATTGTACAGCCTCGAGCAATCCTCTCGAATGCTCAACAAGGCTCTCCAATAGTTCTTTTGAAAGAGGCTTGGCCTACAGCGAGCAGACTCTCACCACTGTGCCTACTTCAATCCCTCCCGCCTTATCTTTATCATGGTCTATATGTATGACCTGATAGTTCAGCATGAACCAGAAGCAGTTGCGGCGAGCAAGAAGCAGCTCCAGACATCATTCGAAATGTCTGACCTTGACCCTCTCTCAAACCTTTTGGGAATTGCACTCATCCAAGATGACAATGGCCTACACCTCTCACAGGAGTGGTATGCTGAGGAGATTTGTCGATGCTTTCAGTTCTCCTCCTGCAATGCAGCAAGTCCTGCACTCAGTACAGGTACAAAGCTCAGAAAAGACTCTGTAACCCTTCTCTCTCAACAAGATGCCACCCTCTATTGGAGCATTTCTGGTTCAATCATGTTCCTGATGCTGGCTACCAGGCCAGACATCGCATATGCCATGGGAGCAGTCTCTCAGTTCTGCAGTTCTCCCACTCTTGATCATCTTGCTGCCCTGAACCACATCCTCAGATACATGTGAGGGTCGACACATCTGGCCCTGCACCTCACCCGATGCACTTCATTCCAACCTACACCAGAAGTGGCAGGAAAGACACACTATTCCATGATCATGTGGGATTCGAAAGTTACTGGTTACAGTGATTGTGATTTGACAAGATGTCTAGATTCTCGTCATAGTACTGGTGGTTACATTTTCCTGGCTGGTCAATCGCCAGTCTCTTGGTCAAGAAAGAGGCAGGCAACTGTGGCAGTTTCATTCACCGATGATAAGTATATGGCGATCTCTCAAACTTCCAAGGAAGCAATCTGTCGTCGCTTTATCCTCAGTGAGATTTTGATCGCCAGCTTAAGAAACTCCTCTCGATCATAGTTTTTGTAGATAACCAAGGCTTCATTGCTCTCGACCACAATCCAGAGTACCATGCCTGCACTAAGCATGTTCACATCAAGTATCATTTCGTTAGGGGGAAGGTTGAAGGAGGAGAGGTATCTTTGGAGTATATACCTATTGGGATTATGGTTGCAGACTGTCTTACAAAGGCCCTGCCCAAAGAGAAATTTTGGCAGCATCATACCAGTATGGGTATCTATTAGTTTCGATTGCATTTTGTCTATTTTCTCCTTTTGTGACTGTGTGGACGAATTCCTTGTGGTGGCAGTGGGTGGTTGTCCTGGAGTAATATTGTATTTGGGTTAGGGTTGGAGGGATTGCCATTTGACGTTGTATCTGGGTCAGGGTTGCAGGATCGACTTAGTTTGGAAATGCCTACTTACCCAGCTGTAAGTAGCCGCCACTTGACTTCTTTTGTACTTGGTATTTCTTTTGTCATTCTCCTACCATTTCTCTCTTTATGTTTGACCTTTGTATGGGCAGAGTTTTCATGGAGTGGGTGTGTTGGAAATCCCCTCAACCCTGTGCCCGTGTCTGTTCGATGGTAGAACGGCCAATATGGTCTGGTCATTCTGTATATAGAGAGACCGCTAGAGTAGAGAGAATGGTATCGCTTTCAGACCTGCTCACAGCGCCCGCTACAATTTCCAATAAACCTGAGCCTGGCTAATTACGATGAATCTATGTCTTCCCGCACAGCAGGTAGATCGACATCTGTGTCAGCCAGTCTACAAACACAAGGATCACGTTGTGTACTCATGTAGACGATTCAAGTTTCTCTGTCAGGAAGTACATGGTGACACCTTAACATGGTCGAGATGGAAGCCGTCAAGGCATCTAGACTCCTGCCTTGCATGTCGAGGTTCAATGATTAAGTGGTTTACATCACATCCCCCAACCTACATGCATATTTACAGGTCCATACCTGGCCAATAGAAATCCCTAGAACCCAGCTCAGTAGTGTTACATCGGGAAAAAAACCAAGTCCCACCGCGGACTCCGGAATGGTTAGGACGCATCAGACACTTGAGACGAAACCTCTTGAGCCTCGTCGTACCCTGGCACTACCCTGGCACTACAGAGGCAGCATTTGCGTCTGGACATACTTACAGACCCAGCGTTTGCATCAGTACACACTTACACGCAGCACATATATTTCCAGACGCAGCACGCTCAGGCTGTACGGTCGCAGCCTTGATTCCCAATCACAGTCTTGATTTATCAGGGCAGTCAATTGATTACTTAAAGTCACACTTGATTCACAAATATATTGCTAACTATATACAAATAATCATGGTAGAGCTAGTACACGGGCGGAGAAGATCGATACAGGCTGCGTGCAAACAGTTGGGCTAGCCTGTCTCAGTTGGCGGGAAACGATTGAGATTGGCTAGCTCACCGCTGGCTGGATGCGATCAAGCCATGCTGGCTACACGCGATCGAGCCATGCTGGCTCTCGGCTGGCTGTATGCGACGAGCAGATCTGGACGGAAACATTAGCATTTCGATCAGGTGCGATAGGAGGTTGAGCTGGGCTGGGTGTCGACTGACTAGACGCGATCGAGCCGCGCTTGCTCTGGGCTGGCTGGACGCGATCGAGCCGCGCTGGCTCTGGGCTGGCTGTCGACTGACTAGACGCGATCGAGCCGTGCTGGCTCACTGCTGGCGGGAGATGATCGAGCTGGGCTGGCTCACGGCCGGCCGGAGACGATCGAGCTGGGCTGGCTTTGCGCTGGCGGGAGATGATCGAGCCGGGCTGGCTTTGCGCTGGCGGAAGATGATCGAGCCGGACTGGCTCTGGGCTGGCTGGACGCAATCGAGCCGGGCTGGCTTTCGGCTGGCTGGAGATGATCGATAAGGATCGGCTGGTTACCTCGGTTGAAATTGTCTGTACATCTGTTAGCATTGCAAATAAAGAGAGTGACTGTGAGAGAGAGAGAGAGAAGTATCATAGAGTTGAACTGAGAACTTAGAACTTAGAACTAAGAGTGCAAATACGGTTGAAAGTAAGGGGGGAAAAGGGTCAGACTATATATGAAGGTCGCTTACCCGGCCTTGGCAGCCAAGTGCACTTACGAGGGCCAGGTGCACTTACAAGCCAAGTGCACCTGGCACCGCCATTACACTGGGTCTCGGCTGGCTCATGGCTGGCTGGACGTGATCGAGCCGGGCTGGCTCCCGGCTGGCCGGAGATGTTCGAGCTGCGCTGGCTTCCGGCTGACTGGACGTGATCGAGCCGGGCTGCCTTACCGCTGGCGGGAGATGATCGAGCTGGGCTGGCTCTCGGCTGGCTGGACGCGATTGAGCCGGGCTGTCTTACGGCTGGCTGGCTGGCTGGCTGTCTCACGGCTGGCTGGTCACCATGCAATTGCACCGGCCAGACGAAGAACACGGTATATTAAACGTCCCCTGTCGCTGTGCAGAGTGATATGTGACCGTGTGATTACCTAGCACCAGGGGGCGTTTTTGTAGTGCCTCAAATCGTATCTTCGCAGACTTACATGTTACCCTGCCAACTGACGTTCCTGGCGCTCCTTGCGCACCACCGACGTCCGGGCGCAGGGTTTTTTTCCCGATGTTCGAGCCCCAAAGTGATCAGATTCAGTATTGTTATGGAATACAGTTATCTAGTTTCCGAGTAGAGGTTCGACTGCAGGACATTGTATCTTCCATTTGCAAGTCAAAGCTTCCACGACGATTTTCCATTGGTTCTCCTTTCTCCCGGTCTTTGTGCATCAGCAAAGAAATTTGCCGTCCAGGCAGACTAGTTCCTTCGGAGTGTTCGCACTATGTCAGAGCAGTCAGGAACACCCCGGAGGCCGCTTATTCCGCTCCTGGTGTTAATACCACACATCGCATTGTTACATATCACCCTCCAATCAAAGTTACACCGTTTCTTCTCGCTCTGTCAGAAACTTATTTCAAACGAACACCCAGGCTCTGTGGCCAAGTGTCGCCATGTGTAGGAATGGATTCATTGGGTACACGCTTGTATCGGGATTGCAATACGCTGGATGAAGCTGCGATAACCTCTCCTCGTGATCCTTCTGCCTGCACCCAAAATGCAATTGTCTCTTTACTAAATCTACACATCATTCCAAGTTGCCAAATCAATGTGGCTATTGACAATGTGTTGCTCATTCCGTCCATCTCCTGTCTTAATACTGTTAGGTATCTATGGTATTATGTCCGCTCCACGAACAATCTTTCCTACACTAAAAAATTGAAAAGCAACAGCTCTCGGTGATATTCTCACTTGTACAAATTTCGAAGGATGAGCCAAGTTTTCCCGAGTTTTCTGGTATTGTGCTGAGCGAAAGGGCTCACCAGTAGTCAACAAAAGCTGGGCCCTCGTTCAGGATATTGATTTTGAATAGTTGTTGCGCTTACCACCGCAATCAACTATTCAGCGCTCTATAACACCTCCTCTGGCGTTTCTTTACCCGTACATAGTGTTGGCAACCGTAAGCCCTTGTTTCCGAAAATATATCTAAAGTTTGGTTCGCGCAAATCTCATCAGGGTTAGGGTACGTCAATTCTGGTACGAATTGAATGGAGTTTCAATCAAACAAATTCAGGTCGAGGCCTGCCGCAAGGAATATTCAGATTTTTGGATTCATGAGAACCACTTCGTGAACCTTAAGCTGATACTGCTATCGCTGATAGTAGTTCGAACGATTTGACATTCTCATCCAGGCATAACCATTAAGTGGTTCATTTACACTGTGAGCCAGCCCAGCTCGATTGTGAGGCTGACCATCTGGAGCCAGCTCCAGATGGATCGTGCCAAGCCAGTTGAGACCAAGACCAGCTCCACTGTCTTGAGCCAGCCCCGGCCCAATCGTGTAAAGCCAGACCAGCTTGACTGTCTGCAGCCAGCCCCGACTCGATTGCGTCCAGCCAGCCAAGAGCCAACCTAGCTGAACTGTCTCTAGCCAGCCCAGACTAGATCACGTCTAACCAGTTAAGAGCTAGCCCAGATCGACCGTCTTCAGCTGTAGGGATGATGAAGGATGATAGTGTATTTCAGATATAGCTATAGAGGTCTACCCAATCGTGAATACGCATCCCACTGCCCTAGCCCTTACGTACATTATTGTACTTCTACATCATCTCGTCCTCTATATCACACTCCCCGTCAATGAAACATCCCAGTCCAAATATAGGACCGCATTATCAACCTCCATGACATTTACCACCCCCTTCTTATGTTTGCGTATCAACCCCCAATATTTTCCCCCTGTCATTGGCATCATGATTCCACCCAGTATCTTTTGTAGCTCTTTATTCCATTCTATGAATTCTACCAAAATCTCTTCTGCACCACCCTTGAAACTCTCAACCTGTTCTGAAGTAAGTTTTGGGTCATCTTCAAACTTCGTTTCGTACTCAGCACTCCCATCATACTCAGGATTACGCCTCTAAGTTCGGATTTCTGGGATGGAAAACGATGCTGGACAATTGGTCTTTGGGCGCTCAATCCGCAAGGATGTAGCTGAGTCTTGTTCTTGTGAATGGTGAATAGTAGAGGGCTTGAGTCTGCTAACAGTAAGGGTCTTGCGAAGATTCTAATTTGCCAGTAGTTTGACATGGATAGCATTTTCTCCGCGGCTAGTGCCCAAGGTGAATGGCCCAATGCACTTGTTATGATGGTCTTTCTAATGGTTATCCTCATGCGTAGCATATGTGATTGGCAAGTCTTTCGTTGATAATACCACTTCATCAACCGATTCAAAAGGATGCTCCCTTTGATGTATGTTGGCCTTGGCGATTTATTGTGGTTAGGACTGTTCCAGTGTAGCCTTAAGATATCGCAGTATATCCACCATCTGAGTCCCAAAATCAGGTGCCTTTTGTTCTTGAGCAGCAGCATGATTTCCCGGTAAGCGTGTCTTTGGTACTCTTGCAGCGATTCTATCCTAAGGTATACAGGAAATGTACATCAATTCGGACTCAAACACCGATATATTCATGGTTTAATGTCAGCTAACATTATATGCGAATTAAACAAGAGAGTATAGACAGTCTCATTCGTGCTGTGTACCACCGGAGTACTCTCTGAAATATCGCCCTACCACGGAATATTCTATCTCGGCAAGCCTATCAGTTTGGGGCTGAAAGGCTATCGAAAATGATAAATATGTTCCAAAGAGTTTCATAAGTTCTTTCCAAAATTGGGAGGTGAATCTGACATCACAATCTGATACAATTACATCAGCAAGAATGTGTAATCGCACGTTGAAATCCATAAACCTCGAGGTGTATGTATTTCTGAGCTGTAAGATCCGTCTCAGTGAAAACCAGCCAATGTGCATGCTTCGTCAATCCATCAATGAAAGTTATTATCGTATCGTAGCCATTAGCAAGTGGCAGCTTTGTGATGAAATCTAGATTTATTTGCCTCCATCAATCATCTGGTATATCTAGCGGCTACAGGGGACCGTAGGGTCTGTCATTCGAGGGATTTGTATGGACACATATAGCATATTATTTAACATATGCTTTGACCTCTTAGAATATACAAGGCCAAAAAACTCGTTGCAGGAAAGCATCACTTGTTCGTGGTCCTCCAAAATGTCATCCCACCGCCAAATCGTGTGCATCCTGAAGAACATTTAGCTTCATCTCCATGCATCTTGAGGAGTAATGAAATCATCATCTTCCATGATATCATATTGGCTGCGAGCGATAGGCAGCATCCTCCTTCCATGTCTTGTTTCGTCTTTGTTTCAGGAAGACCTCCCAAGTGAAACAACACATCTCACAAGTTTTGAACCTCAATATATGCTGCATTAACCAGGCTCATCAAACCCTTGGGGTCGCCAAGAGTTTGCTCATATCGTTCCGTTGTGGTTTATTTTTTCGGCAATCAACGCTGGGGGATTTCTTTATATTCTGGTCTTCTACACTGAGAGTCTGGAATCGCATTCTCAGCTCCAAGGTAGTAATCGAACTTAGTGTCAAATTCTTGGTTGTTCTTCAGGGATCGAAGTTGCCGCTGTGTTAATCGAGGTTGAGTTAGGACATGTTTAAGTGAGATGTGATCAGTCGTGACCTGATTGTGCCTTTCCAGTAGATAATATCACCAGTGTTTCAGCGCATCTCGGATGGCTAGCAATTCTTTGTCATACATTGACTATTGTACTGCTGGACCAGGTAGTTTTCGAGAGAAATATGCAACGATAAGCTGCCCGATACTTTGTGAATCATCCTCCTTTGGCTGCATCTGCCAAAGAGTCGCACCAATTCCCAATTCTGATGCACCTGTGAATACGAAGAATTTGTGGTTGTTAGGATCAGGGAGTAATACATACCGGTTTGTGGTTAGGGCATTCTTCAAATCCTGTAAAGCCTTTGCAACGCCATCTCCATTTGTCTCCATGTATAGGAACAAATCTCGTTGCTTAATATTGAGTAGGAAAATGAGATGTCATGCCATCAAGGCGAATGGTGGCAAAAATTTGCGATGTGCACAACCCAATGCCTAGAAACTTCGTACATCATTTGATCATGTAACCATTGGCCAATCACGAACAGAAGCAATTTATTCATCCATAAGCTTAATATCTTGGCCGTTAACCATTAATCCGACATACTCAGTCTCGGTGTGCCCGAATTCACACTTCTTATTGTTAAGCCGGAACCCATTTGCCCTGAGCGTGTTTTGTATCGCATGAACATGATGATCGTGTTCTTCCTGCGAGTAAGAGAAAATCAGGATGTCATCTATAAATGCCACTCAACAGGATCTGGGGGTGCGAGGAGCTCCAAGACCATTCGCATTATTCCTGACGTGGCCATAGCAATACTTTGGAGTATCACTTCCCATTCCCAGAGACCATCGGGACCTATAAAGGCAATCTTTTTAACATACTATAATGCAACCCTCTGTTGTAAATATTCACTCCAGAAATTCATCTTTCAGAAGTGCTTTTTTCTGTGTAATTTGTTAATAAGATCTTCAGGCAAGGGGAGTGGGAAACGGTCCTGAATGGTGAGTGCATTCAAGGCCCACTAATTGATGACCATTCTGAGGTCTCCAGGTTCTGCGCCTGGTTTTGGTAGAATTACGGCGGGCACTCCAAATGGGCTCCTGGAGCCGCGAGTGAATACCTTTTATTGTTACAATTTTGTCTGACCCTTATACTCCTCCCATTATGTCAGGGTCAATTGGTAGGGTACTTGATAAGGTAGCTCAGCACCAGGAAGTAGTTATATGCGAATGTCACCGAAACATGGCCGGTAAGGTGGCAAACTTGTCGGCTGCTTGTATAGAACACTGAATTCCTGCCTGACTTTTTTGTGCATAACAATGTTTATATCGACCGCCCTGTCGAATAGAAATGCAATTGAGACTTGATCCACCTTAGCAAATAATAATGACGATCTAGTAACAGGTTGGGTACGTATTCCGGAATGTAGTTCTCCGCAAGAACTTAAGATTTGCTCCTTAGACTTTACCATTCCGCCAAAATCGATTACACTTACAACCTCCTCACCGAATGCCAATTCGACCTCATTCGTTGACTGGTACTCTCGGCCTCGACACCACAGGCGCCTGTCCTTCCACCTTCTCCGCTAATTCATTCTCCTGTATTATTGGTACTTCCACTCAACGACCCACAGGCCGCCATTGAAAACCTATTTCTTCTCAATCATCCGGTTTGATCACAAGAGTATTTGTGCGGTAATCAATGGCATAGGGGACATGCCCATGCCTACCCTTTCGAAGAATCAGGCCATACTAAATGAAGTTGTATTTTTTTGCACCAACCAGTATAGCGAAATCGACCTATTCCCAGGGTCAGCCTAACATGCTGACAAGGGACTGTTTCTTCTGTTCATGCACAGGTAATCTTCATATACCCATGCCGATGTTCTTTGAATGGGACACCATCATGGCATCGATTTTCCAAAATAATAGGCGATCAGACTTCCCACCCGCTCCTGTTTCCATCACCGTATACCCGACTATTCCAAGCATCTTCGCTACGTCTTCTTTTGTTTTTTCACGACTCAAAACGGGAATCTTGAAACACAAAAGATTTGAGGTTGAACAATTGTCAACCAAACCACTGTCTAATTCAAATGATACCACCTGTTTTGTAATTTTGTTGAAGACTGTCGTGTGCAAATCATGTGCGACAGCCCTTTCTAGTTTACTGCATTTGCTGAGTTTTTAACAAGACCACACACCTTTCCGTCTCTTCCGACCTCTCCAATAATTTCCCCTTCTCCAACTCCTTTAGTGGTATTCACCTCAATGTTGTTGTTGTTGACGCCTCTTTTACTGCCTCCACTGTGGCCACATTCCCACCCCCAACGCTCACGGCTATAATTCTTCCCCCAAGAACCGCTACAAGGTGTATAGCCCGTGTCGGATGGGCACTGATAGGCGAAGTGTCCATAGCCCTTGCGGTTGAGACACTGATCTAAGTGTGTGCAAATTGCAGTCAAATCCATAGAACAGTGCCATCCGGATTTACAGTGGCTGTGAGCGTTGCCGAGGGGGTAGTGACATCACTCTGTACAGATGTCAAGTTTGATGAACCACTAAAGTTCGTGGGAAACTTCTTCACTGCTGATTCCATCTCGCATTCTTCAACAATTCTCATACCATCGTCCAACGTTACCTGAAGGGCGGAACTGTGGCGAGATATCATCATTGTGAAAAGACAGCTTTCTTCCTCCTTTTTCATGTGATTCTTGTGGATTGCATAATGACGACTGCAACGTTTCTCAGATTCGCGTTGAAGGCCCATGAGTCTTGACTTCTCAGTGAATGCTTGATGGAACTGGTGGAAGGATGGGAATAATGTTCTCGGCATACGCTCATGGTCAAGCCAGACTGAATCTTCTGCATTTGCCGTACTGTAGCATTGATGTAACATAACAGTGAAGCCATTCCAATTGAAAGGTGAACCCTCGCTGACACAGCGATCATTCACTTCCTCATATTTGGTACTTCGAATGACATTACAGAACCATAACACAACAGAAGCCGTCAACCATGCGACAGCGCGCTGTATAGGCTTGTTGCTGTGACCGGTGGTTTCCTTCGGGGCCATACCCATGTTGACCGCCAAAAGCTCAATCCTTTGAATGAAGTCGAACACGAGGTGCAGGTCCAGCTTTCCTTCGAACATGCGGACCTGGATTGATTTCAACCGCTGGTGGTGGACGCTTGCCGGCCGGCATCAATTGAAGCATCCATTGAGAGTATAACGTGAGAAGCAGGTTGATTAGGCGTGCGACGACGATCTTGATGGCGGTTGATCTCAGCAGTAAGGCTTTCATGTTCTTGCCATTGACCAATCAGTTCATCACTGCTCCCGCGGATGCGTTTGAGTTACGCAGCGAGCGGTGCATTCTCTTGCTGTCGGACTGCTGCCATCTGTTCTGCGTTGCTAGCTACCGCATGGAACCGAGTGTACTCTGCGAGGCATTCATCGGTAGTCGGGGGGCGGGTCTGTGTTCGTAGGGGACCCCATGTTTCGTCAGGGTTCCAAGAATTAGACTCCATTGTGTCCATTTGATAATTTCTCACCACTCGCTACCGGAGACTGAGCAATCGCAGCCAAGGGCAGCTTGTGGATTGGTGTTGCTACCACATGTGGGGATGATGAAGGATGAGCGTCTATTTCAGATGTAGCTACCCAATGGTCACTTGGCATCCCACTGCCCTAGCCATAACGTACATGATTGTATCCCTACACCAGCCAGCCCCGGCTAGATTGCATCATACAAGCTCATAAAAGGTTTCTCATGCTTATACAAGGGTCTCTGTGCTTTTGTTGTTGTCATCTCTTGATTATTTACAGTCAAGCACTTGATTCACAAATTTATTGATAACTATTTACAACAAAATAAGGTAGATCTTGGATGCACTTGGAACAGCACTTGGACGCGATCAAGCCGGGCTGGCTCTCGGCTGGCTGGAGATCGAGCTGATCTGGATCTCGGCTGGCTGGACGCGATCGATTCGGGGCTGGCTACAGACGGTCGAGCTGGGCAGGCTGGAGACAGTCGAGCTGGGCTGGCTCTCGGCTGGCTGGACACGATCGAGTCGGGGCTGGCTGCAGACGGTCGAACTGGACTGACTCTCGACTGCCTTGGTGTGTTCGAGCCGCGGATGGCTGGAGATCATCGAGTTGGGCTGGCTGTACGCAACCGATTGCGTCGCTGCGTCGCATCGCATTTGTATTATCACTTTGCCTGTGAGTTGATGGTGACCTTAAAGCGCATATCGGAATGTTTGTGTGAGCTTGGATGAAACCGGCCTGGTTGCAGCTTTCGCAGAATCTGTGACAGCAATACCTATAGAAGCACATACCAGCTCATTTGAGCTTGAACGAGGCCCATATAGGCAGTTCGAACCTCACCCGGGATACCTCACAAACTGCGTATGAACTGCCAAGGAGCTCTGTTTGATTGGATCCCAACGAAACTGAACAATTGGTTCCAGGGATTCGCTCGAATCGAACCGCTTGGGAACCTAGCCCCTGTTTGAGGTGACTTGGAACAATCAGTTTCGTTGCCAACACTACCCACAGCCAGTGATACCGTCGTTCCCCTCTGCACCATCTCTGGCTTCCTGTGCATTGGATTATCTAAGATATACATTCAACTTCCCAAACCAAAACTTGAACCTTCATACCACGGTAAATACTGAGATTGCTTGTGTGCAGTGTTCATGCGATATATACGTATTGTTATAACTATTATGCTTGAAACACTTTTGTGTGCGGTTGAATATTCCAATTCGGTGCATTGCGTCTATCGCATTGTCGAGTAATGCTCTGAAGTCTTTGATCATACCATTAGGATGATTTCCAACATGGCCATTATGGGGCCCCATGAATCCGGTCTTGCATATGTCTGGGAGCTCAGGCGGGCTGCCGAATCAGCACTGGAAGGGAGAACCTTGCAGGCGGCAGCGCTGTTTCCGAATGCTGAGCGTGGGCTTGGAGATTGATCTCACTAATTTCATAGATAATAATCCATCAGTGAGAGGTGATTACTTGCGGCAGGTAGTTGAGATTACAATCGGAGGCGTTCCAATCGTCTTTGAGGTTGGTTTGATGTGCTTGTTCATGTCTCCCTGCAGTACACAGTTTCAAATCTCTGTATTGACCAATGTTTTCAACCCAATGAGGCAATACGTGGATCCTGGGAAATTTGCAGTGGGTATCTAATTCATTCGAAACAGTTATCTTGTGGTGGATGCAATTCCGCCAGGCATTCATTTCGCCCCACTTCTTGGACAGTGTCCAAGTTTCAGCATTTGTTTCCTCGTCTACCTTTTGCTTCTTCACGAGTTCCATTCTCAAGACATTATCTTTTCCTTTCCACTTTTTGCCAGCTTGCCCAAATAAGAAAACATCATTGAACGTGTGGAAAAAACGAAAAGCGTCCTCCATGAAGCTCATTGTTGCATTATCATGAGATTTACATCTAGCATGCATATAGAATTCTAACCATACCCATGTGCAGTCAATTGGGCGATTGAATATGGAACGCTGTGCGAGACTTTCACCCCATAAAGTTTGGGTTACAACTTCAAGCAGGTACCGGCTTATTTCCTTGATCTCCTTCCCATTCCATTGAGAAACCATCTGATATAATATTTGTTTGGGGGTGTGAAGTGGTCAGCAGGCACAGATAGCAAGATTGGATTGTACCAGTTGAGCCGTTAGTGTGTCTTGACGAAGTTGAACATCCACCTCTGAAGGTAGTCATCCATGCCGATATGCCTCATATGTAGGAGATCGGGCTTTGGGAGGTCGCACACAACACAGGGAATATGTACAAACACATTGAATCCTTGGTGAACATGGCACAAGAAGAGTTTGGCATCGGCTGGCTTGGTGTTGGCTTCGCCGAACATTATATATATGTTGTGATCCTGCCGGTGGTGTTGCTTGTCAGGAAACATATAATCTCTTAGTTTTTTCTTTGGACACTCGCAGCAAAACAGACATGCACCTCGAAATGATTTAGGTCACTATATTCAGGGCAATCTGTAAAACTGGATTGGCATGCCTGAAGTAGCCTTCTGCACAGAGATCAATGTAATATCCGCTGTCGGCACTGAAATTTTGTTGAAAGGTGAGATGCTGAAGTAACTTCCAGAGTAACATGATCAGCACCTCCTGGATTGTTTGCCGATGTTCATCCTGCCGCATCTGATAAATATTGCGGTTTTTGATCGTAATCGGCAGCAGAACAACAAGTATCACACTGTGGGTTGAGGGCGTCCGTCAAATCTACGAAGATCGATTGCCAATTTGCATGATTTGTGGCCACTATTTCTGGTCGATAGCAGAATTTGAGGTATGTGTTCCGTCAGACAGGACGCTACAGGAAACCCGAGTATCACCTACTCTGAACATTGACTCCACCTCAATTAGCACCTTATTTTCCTCGGATTTCTCTCCTTACCTGTGTCGCCTACCACCAATCGGCCACAAGCATTTTGGTAAAGCAGATGTTCCAAGTAGAAGGAGTGGCACTGTTAAATCAACAATGAGGGGCTTAAATGAGATACTCTGCGTAGGCGGGCTGCTGCATTAACCATCCCCTGTATTTAATGATATCTCAACTCGAATATTTGATAGGGCGTTGTCCATTGTCATTTCATCTCATATTCTCGACAGTGTTTAGTTCTAACTCAGCAAGAACCTGCTCATCTGGCATGTTCGCCACAAGATTCGGAGCTCCATCCCTGTTCACAAAGCTTGGGAAATCGAGAACAGTGTTTTCTTCCTTCAGCACATTGTCAGAGTACCTCTTCATGCCCCTTCTGCTTCAACACACACTGGATATATTTGTCCTCTTCACGCGTTTCATATGTGTAGTAGAGATTGGTTTGTAGGTTCGTCTCAAGACAATCCTGAGCATTGCATCCCAATGGCAAAGGGATTTAAGCCCTGAGGAGAGCGCAAGCGCTGATATATATTTTCGTCCGCGGCAAAGGAGGTGGAGGTCATTGTGACTTCTCTTCTGAGAAATGTTCAAGGTGTTCGAGGTAGGGAAACAAATTGCGGTCTTTAACTGAAGTATGTCAGCACCGAATTCATATCGTTGATCAGGTTCAACTGGTCGGGACATGCTGCGAATTGTCAAATTATTCTGGCATGCAACCTTGAGATGTTCAGGATGGTGAAATTTGATATGTTTATGTCACCAGCTGTCTGAGGTGAGCTTGTTTCGGCATGACAATTCGGGGCAACAGAAATGGCATCAGGAAAATGCAATTATCTCCTTGGCTTAGCACCCACCTTCCGGGATCCTGCTTCAGGCTCGGGAGGCAGCCAAACCCTCTTTCAACATGTTACTATGCTCCGACGCGCTCCAGGCAGCTCCCGGTGCACCTGTGAACTTTCCACAATCGCACAGGAGTATCTGCCAGCATTCCTACCACTTCCTGGGAGGTCCACCAACTTGCTCCTTAACGTACTCTGCTCCGCGAGCCTGCCTGACTATTGGAAATGGTAGCGGGCGCTGTGAGCAGGTCTTAAAGCGATATCATTCTCTCTACTCTAGCAGTCTCTCTATATACAGAATGACAAGACCATTGTGTCCTCTCTATCATCGGGCAGACTCGGGCGCTGGATTGAGCGAATTTCCAACACCGACACTGTGCAGCCCTCACTGCCAATTGGAATCATATGTGACTCACCCTCCCGTATGATTTTACTATGCTCCGACGCGCTCCAGGTAGCTCCCGGTACACCTGTGAACTTTCCACAACACACAGGAGCATCTCACAGCATTCCTAACACTCCCTGGGAATGTGTACCAACTTGCTCCTTCACGTACACTGCTCCATGAGCCTCCCTAACACTCCGAAGCCCTCTCTGCCAATTGGTATCATTTGTGACTACATTTGAATAATCTGCTTTCAATTGATCATTGCTACCTCAAGCATCGTCACAAGCAATTTGTACAAAAAGACATCTCTACATCTCATTACACTAATATATCGTCTATTTATACCAGCTGCATTTCCAACTCACACCTGCATGAGACTCCTCTTATTTGTTTTAATAAGTGGCAGATGTGGCTCAAAACCTTTCGTCCATAAGTGTTTTGTCTTAATATACATCCTCGTACGTATCCAAATAGATTGGTTTATTTCAATCCATACCGAACCGTTCCCTGTTGCTGCCCAGATCTCTGGGATCAAATGGAACCGCCCATCTATTATCCCCAGGGAAATTATATAATGTGTTGGTTTCTTTACCATTCTGACAAACCTTTCAACATCTTGTGGGTGCCCTGAACGATCATTGAAATGTGTGCCGTCAACAACGGCAAACTCCAGAGGTGATAGTATATTTACCCAGGTTTGAAGAGGTTAATGGAAATAAGGGTGCTGCTGCAACAGATGTCCCCCATTCCTTGTGATCATCCTAAATAACAGTGAGGTCCTGGTCTGTGGTGAAAAGGTCAAGTATAGTACGGCAAATGTGGGGCGGTGCCCATGGAGTCCATTTTCCGTTTTTTGACCCACTCGTACCCATATCACCTGTGGTGGCAGCCTGTGGGTCACAGCATCTGGGGTACCCTCAATGCTGCCGTCAGGCACGAACCTGTTCAGCTGCTGAAGGATATTAAATTATGGCATGTAGACAGCGACCTTATTGTGTGATTGTAAGGTTACGTCTTCCTTGAACTCTTTGCCATAGCCCCAGATCTCATTCAGATGGTGCCTGACAAGTGAAGGGAATGTATGAATGTTGACGGTTTCAGCTGGTTCAGCTAGTGATATCCGTTTCAAAGACAGTGAATGTGCATAAATAGTTGAAAGTTTAAGCTGTCGTGGAGGTTGTATACTAAGTCAAATCAAAGGTTCAGATTGGCCGCCAAGGATCCTGTCCTGTTGGGCGCACATAGACATTTGCTGTTACTTTTGATCCGTCATCATGTTAAGGACAACTGCACACTCCTCAACATACAAATCTGTACACAGCAAGCCACCGATGAGTCTGTTCCATATAGTCCATCATACTAGAGCGATCATTGTGCTTTAGAAGCTGTAGCATGAAGTTGACCACATTGATGGCACAGCACGGTCGTGTGAATTTCAAAATCTGCAAGAATTATGAGATTTCGGTTGAAACATTATCTGGGGCACCCATTCTGGTAAAATTGCAGTAATGACCGAGGGGGTGAATTTCTTGTTTTCCGAAGTGACAGAATTGCAGTGTTGGCTGCTTCCGTAAATTTGAACATTTCATTAAGTTCCATTCCTGATCGTTCTGCAGGCGCTTCTCTGTCATGGAGTGATGAAAAGCAGCCTGAGCAGCCTGGATAGCCCTATAAACCCCTATCTGCAGACGCCTGGCAACCTCTTGACAGCGCTCCTCTGACCAATGTGTTGCTGCTTTCTCAGCTTCCCACAAGCACCTTTCAAACTCCCGCTTTGCAGCAACAGTGAGCTTTGTTGAACCGAACACGGTAGTTATGAAGGCATCATGTTGTGGTGCAGGTTCTCGAGCAAATATGCTTGTCGGTCTACTGCTATATTGGGGACAGCGCTCGATTCGAGGTGGTTCTGAGCTTCTTAAACACTGGGCCAAACCGCACAAGCTGGTCTGTGGTTGGTCTTTAGTCATCTGCTTCGAGTCGTACCGTTATTGTCACCTGCTCCCCAGCATTTCAGGTACTGGAGGACAGATACTCTTCAGTCAGGTGCGCCTGAAAAGTTCTCCGCTGCCCAGTTGTGATATCATAGATTTCCCTATCAAGCTCTCTCTCTCTCTTCTCCATTGCCACCTATTCAAGTTTTGATGCCTGATCTTTGAAGTCTCTTTTTGAAAATCTTGTCCAAGCCTCAGTAACACATTGAGGAGTGAAGATTTGTTTGCACTTTTAAAAGCTTTTGAGAGCTTCATCTAGATATTTCAACAAGATATCCCAATGCCTTCGATGCTTTGCTAGGAAAGAAAATTAAATCACTTCCTGAATTGTTTTCATAACGTCCACATAAGATGCACATTGTGATAGTGTTTTCCCTGCAACGTCGCTGGAAGGCAGGGGAGCACATACTGCACATAGACTCCTGAGCATGATTTGGATTTCCATGCCATGCCAGGTTGCATTCTTGAGAGCCGCGAAGGGCTTATACAAGCGCAACATGTTCTGGTTGTGTGGAACTGACATGATAATGGCATTGATTTCAGCTTTCAAGCCTTGATTGGTGAGGTACTCCAAAAGCCAGATAAAAACATGTTTCACAATCCCCAAATAGAGTTAGTGAATCCCAACTGGTTGCCAAAAGACAACAGTAGTTGCACAGTGGATAATGTGAGAAGAGATTCGAAGTTGGTTGCATTTGCACCACTTCGAATTTATGATGCCA
This sequence comes from Wilcoxina mikolae CBS 423.85, assembly GCA_014904905.1. NCBI lineage: Eukaryota > Fungi > Ascomycota > Pezizomycetes > Pezizales > Pyronemataceae > Wilcoxina > Wilcoxina mikolae. The sequence continues at coordinate 10,723 of MU122446.1, read as the reverse complement.
ATTCTCCTTCAGGGTCTCCTGATAGCAGCATGTACATCGAGGCTCCCATTTGCGAAATTTTTTACAATGGCCCATCCCACATCCCTTCTGTACTTCACACATGGGGAATGCTCCTCCGACCATGTTTGTTATCATTGCGATCTGCAGGTAGTCGCCAATCAATGATGCTAGCAATTGGTAGCAGTTACATTTGATACCATGAAAGCAATCTCACTCATAAACAGTGCCACATATATCGGCTTCTCTAATTCGTTTCAAGATGGTATGGATCACATAGTGCTGTGAAGACTCTATTTCAGTTGCGCTTTTCTGTGGAAATGGTATGAAACCCACAAGAATCCAGGTGTGCCTTGGTGCTGCACGACGAATATCGTTCTGAATGTTACTAATACTCATATATAGAGGCCAGGTCCTCTTGTCGCCAGAGACATTGGTGAGCTGAATTTTGTCTGATGCGAAGATCACTGGCACAATCATCACACTGTCTGGTAGTTGCTCCTGAGTTTCCCACCACCACTTTCCTGAGTTCATCTCACTATAGATTCAATGATCAGCCGAATAGTACAGCTGCACAGGAGCGAAATCCAGGTGCTCAGCAATGGGTTAAGGTCCCAACAGAATGTGGATGCACTTGAAAATATTCCTGCAGAAGATATTGGCATATTTCACAGTCACCTGAAGCCAACTCTCTGATTCCATTCCGAGGTCGATCCATCTTTGAATGTCCCAGAGCTCAGATGCAATCTGAAAAGAAGTTGTACAGAAATTATCCAGACCACACCGCAGATAGTTGTTCAAACAAGTTTTGCATTGTGTATCCACAGCAAGGGCGTGTTGATCATCAAACATATTTGCAAATACATGTCTCGGGTTCCATTTCGGTTTCTGCTGTTTGTCATAATGTCTCCTAGCCTCTCCCACCACTTGCACACCTGTGGGCTCTGCTGCTCTGCATGCAGTTCTGCGTGGCAGACTTTCCTCACGGTTACAAATGAGATGGTGTGTTTGTCTGGTGGCTCGGATATAAGAGCCCTCTCTGAGATGTTTCTGTCAGGTATGAACCCTTCAGTACTGTCAGCTACTCCTGCACTCGTTTACTTATTGCTTTGCACATTTTGCTACTCAATAGATCTCCAATTTGCTGGTGTTCCAAGTGGATTCTTTAACTCTCGAATGTCGTCAAATGCCTTGGGTGGACGTTTGGAACATGTTGAGTGATACCAGTGCTGTCGCAGATTTGCTTTCCACATAGTATACATCGCAGTCATAAGAACTGGTTTGCCTGTGACGATGGTTGTTACAGTATCTCCAGTAGATGGGTCGAGACAAATGTATGTTAAATACTGGATGGGGTGCGATGAGTGTATGGTTAAAGGTAGATGGGGTGTGATGAGCCTATGGTGAATGGTGGGGAGCACCGATACAGGGGAAAAGAAAGTTACCAAATGTTCAAGGTATACTCCCATGCCACAAGATGAGGCCCCGTGCCATATGACAGGGGGGCTTGATTGGTCTAGTCCTGAAGCAGACAAACAACTATATCGCTTCACCTGATGAATTCTTTTACACGACCAAAGTGATAGATTCCTGTCACAGATCCCTGCTAAGCCTAAAAGATTCCTCAGGAACATCCCAACCAAGTGTCCAGGAAGAAGATCAGATCCACCTGTAGGTGGCAGCAGGGCGCGGATTGCATCTAATCGTGCAACTGCCTTCAAATAGCAAAGCACCTGGGTCTGATAGGTATTACATAATCGGAGTTGCCCATCTCTAGATATTGTTGTATGTTCAGATATGTTGTACATTTTCGGTATATTCCCAGAATCTGCAAACACTGGCAGGGGTTTCATGAACGTCGCCTGCTTTGTTATATGGGTGATTGATACCTGCAGAAGCAATCTCCTCACTTAAAAGGCAGTACGCAGATTTTGAGTGTAAAACTTCAACAAGGAAAGCAATCACGTCTGTTCATATTGTTTGTTTGTTGCAGCGGCAGAATTGTAACATACATTGGGTGGGCTTTGAGGAACTGGACCGAATTGGAAGTGGTGAAACCGCACCGTTTATCTAGTGATCAACTAGAACGCTCGAAGCCGACAACAAGTGACGAAATCATGTATCACACGTTTGTGAAACATGGTGGTAAGGTAAGATCAGTGGGGGCGAGGTCAATGTGCATTGAGTGTTCTTAAGAGAATTGCAAGTGTATATAAATGCACCTTGACTCCCATAAATGTAGCATATCACACTATTTCATTCTCAGAGACAACTGCTGCTACCATAGCTTTGTTGAAATAGCTCTGAACCTCAAAACCTCCTCTTCGTGACTACTTCTATACATCATGTTGCAGAACAACCCCTACAACAACCACACTCTGTCTGATGAAGGACACCTGCATCAATATTATGATGGCGAACATCTACAACAACCCAACCCGAACTATCACCGCAGCAGAGATGGGTCTGACTGTAATAAGGGTGTGCCTGGCATTCCAATTCCGATGATCAACCGTCCTGTCCACCGAATGATGAACTGCATTATCAACCACAATCATTGAACAACTATCATCTGTATACTGAACCTTCAAAGATCAGCCTTGACAGACAGCACATGTGGAATCACTCCTGACAAACCTGATTTCAATATGAAGGGGTTCCATCCCAACCACCTCGACCAACACCACCACCACTTTCAGCGAACCAAAACCCACTAATGTGACCGCTGCCTGACAAAGACCAGCACAAACTGCTGCCTCTCATTACACCGCCAGGTCCACCTGGTGCTGAAGAGCCCCAGCATACACCCCATCATTCTCCCCCTTCACCATAACCACCAGTTGCTCCAGGCTCATGGACCATAAATCCTCCCTCACCTGTAATGCAGCCAAATTTCCTTCAACTACTCTCAGCATAGCCTGAAGCACCAGGAGCACCGACACCTAGACTGGAAACTGCCACTTCGGAAGATGCTAGCCAGACTGAAGGCGGTTTGGACCCAGGGCAATGGTGATGGACCAAAGCACTACCTAAACAGTCACCATGGACCCTAACTTTTAACATCCTTTGGTCAATGCCGGCAGCAGATTACACTCGGTGAATACCAGGATCAGGAAGCTCCAGCCAACATTGTTCCACCCAATGGAATTGGAGATGGGAAAAAGCAGCCCACTGTCGCTGGGGCTAAAATCACCACTGGGCAACTCATAGTTAAGATGGGCCATGTTATTCAGGGGTCCAACAAAAGCGACACGCCTGGGAGAAGCGACATATCCAAGTTTGAGAATCATGTCTGGCACAAATGGCTGATTCCTCGGCACTCTCAATGCGTGATGGGACCACTCCACTTGAGGAAGAGACGAATTGAGGGGCGTGCCGGATTCAAACTTTGGCAAGTAGCTATCACAGATTTCATTTATTATAAAGAGGCGATTCTACTCCTTGACCGGTTTGATGATTCTGACAGTATCTGGGATAACTAGATTGACAATTTCATCCGAAATCTCTGCAACCGACTGCAAAAGACAGCCACTGGGATTGTAAAGGGTAAGAAAACAAAGGGAAGGGAGGTGGGGGGAGGTGCAAAGCGGACGGTAGCAGTGATGAATGCCCTCTCAAACAACCAAACATTGAGGTGGCCGAGATGTAAAACAAATTGTTTTTGGTGCCTGTGCGTGGATTTGCTACAATATTGTCACTATTCAGGTCATTTCAAAGACATACAGAATATTTCGAATTTCTGAAGTGGATCACTTATGCAAAGCCAAAGGGCCCAATCACACTCCAGACAATATATCGCAGCCAGCTGATTGAAGAAGCTGCTCAAGACGACGGAGTTACAGTTGGGGAGGAGTTCCGTGGAGGTGTTTGGAACCAGGAAACATGGAAGGGGCAACTCTGGAACTTCTGTGGAGTTACGCATGAAGCAGCTACTCTCCTCACTGGGGCAAGCCGGTAGAATGGAGGTAGGGAGGATCTGCCTGAAAACATCCTGTTAGTGAAGAAGCCGAACAAAATAAATGAAGGAGAGAGAGTAAGTTACCAGTGCCTGAAGTGATAAATGAAATTCTGTGCTAACTGGAATGCCTTGTAGTGATCACCCCCACAAACAACAAACGGAAGTCTCCCAGAAACCCTGGTACACAACCTGATACACCTTGCAAGTAGAAGACCCCGGCCCAGCTAGATGACTATGCCGATTTGCCTTGGCCACCGACCCCAAGTACTGTTGCCACCCTGGTGAAGGAAATCAAGATCACCGAAGTCCTAGACAGCTATTCATAATTTGGCCAAGAGTTGATCCAGTTTGATGGTTATGAGCCAGGACGGGTTTTGGATGATGTGCTCATGCCTACTACCAACAACGCCTTGGAGTATAAGTGTCTTGAGGAAGCAGTTGCATTTTTCGGTGCTGTGCCACGTGGAGATCAATCTGCGGATGTTATTCCTGGGCCAATATACACCTAATGCAATTTCCTGAAGTCGGATGCCTTGGAAAGCACATCTGGGTGATTTGCTTCATTCTATAGAGATGGATCTTCTATGTAGACCTTGCAGGGGTGCTCCTCCCTGATAAAATTGGAGTTGGGACGACTATAGCGTCTTGGGTGTGGCTCTGTATGTCAAGTCAATCACAGATGATATGACAAATCACCTTGGGACAATTGTAATGGTAATCTTTAACCACTTGGTTGGCAGATAGTATCCGGCTGTGGCAACAGGCTTCTCATCCCTCAGAGCTGCCCAGAAGCAATGGTACCATGACACATACCCTAACCATGTTCCTCGTCATTTTCTCTGGTTACTTGATGACAAGCAGACATCATACCTCCATCCATGGAATACCGTACTCTGTGTGGTACTCCAATGTTTCTTGGCGATATTGATCTGTGCATTCAATGCCATCACTACAGGGACTCCGTTTTAGTTGCAAAATCTCTGCTCCAAAGATGCTGGCGACCTAACTCACACACACCTCAACTGGTGTGTGCAACCTCCCGAGAGAGCATGTGACCTCTATGTGAACACCTGTGATTTGTTCACGAGCTGGGCGGAAAGAAATGAGAAGCACACAGTTCATCAGCTTACAAACAGTCAGTGGCCTAGGTGAACAGTCGATGAGATGCACTGCTTCAAAGGTCTGAAGTCCAAGGATCGGTCTATTGCAACTGAAGTCCAAATTGGTTTCACAGGGCAAGTTACGTTGACACAGGCCTATAACTCACTGAATGACTGGGGAAACTCAACTCGGTGACTGTTAATAATTCCCGATGTGTCTGAGAATGAGTAAGCAGTAGAAGAACATGGTCTCGCGGCTTTGTTATTGGCGATCACCACTCAACAAACCGCTGTCGCCAAAGGAAGTTCCTCTGAAGCTGAGCAGGAAGGTACCTCTGTGATGAACAAATTCACCAACCCATGGACAATCCGCTGATGGACAAAGTCTTTGTTGGCTTCAGGTGCATCCCTGGTGTTCATCCCATTGGAGAATTTCCATCCAGTCACACTGGAGTAATCTCATGAAGAACACAAGCAGCTCAATGATATTGTCAACAGACTCAAGAGACAGAAGCTTGAAGGCGAGCATGGGGTGGTCTGGCAAATTAATTGTTTGCAGCTTGCTTGATTTTCGCTACAGTGTGAGTAAGAAGGTGACTGTATTGCCGATCGCAGTTGGAAGAAAGAGTCATACACCAGGTGTTTTGTGGAGGGACCAATTCTCAATTGGCTAGGAGAATTTTTTCTCCCAGAGTTAATAAGGGGTTCGGTGACTGTTCCTGAGATGGATGACCAGCCTAGTACAGGCTCATGTCTCCTTTCAACACTTTTAAAGAAGGCAGTACATTTTTGTCCTTTGCCTGCTCAGGTTCACCCTCTTGCATGGTGTATTCATGACCATGTAAACCATGACATCAAGGTTATTCGCATGGTCGACGAAGATTGCACCAACAGGGGCAGCGAAGTTATGTTTGATTTTCCAGTAATCCCCCTGTTACTCCATCTCCATTACCACCAGCACGATTGGGGGCACTGAGATTAAGTTTGTGGCTGCCAATAATGCGGGGATTATTCAGAAGCCTTGGGATCTCAATGAGCAGCTGCCAGAATTTGGACAGATTGTTCAACTGGGTCGGAGGCATAAGCCTCATACCCGGCGTGTCAACACTAGTCCAAACGGCTTTGATGATAGGGTGACTGAGCTCCATATGGTCAATGGAACCACTCAGCAACGTGTTTTCCATGGACTGATGAATCGTCTGATGATCAGCAAGGAGGACATCTTCAAAGTTCCCCAAACACGCATAGAGGAGACGGCCATTTAGGCTGGGATGGTGTTGCAATCGAAATTGCTGCTCATGTGTTTCTAGGTGCACTTGCGTTTCTGTTTTCATTGATAGGTTGTTTTCAATGTTTTTTTTGATTTGCAGCGGTGCTTCTGCGAGCATTCTTCGTGGTTGTATGGAGTGTGGCAAAATAGGCTAGATTTTCTGTATATCTATTATCTATCATGTGTTACTAGGTCAAGTTGTTAGGGAATCGATGTGATTGGGGTACAGTATCTATCCATTTGATATCGCATGAGGCACAGAATGCAGTTGTAAAGAATTACTGATGGTGGTGGTGAAGGGTAAGGGAGCCCAGTGGCACAGATATTAGGTAAAACTTGCTTGCGCAAAAGCAGAAATAAAGAGTGTAGGTACATACTGCAAGGTTAGGATCGTGTTCAATATACCAACACTTTCGATTCCAATTTCCCACACTATCCCTGGTCCAATAAACACACACGGAGACTAACCTCTGCCAATGCATGAATCTTCCAATGCGGTACTAACAATGTTTCATATGTGCAATCAGCCCGCCCATGCTTTTGTGACAGAATGAGCTCCAGCTCAAAACCTCCAGAGTATGCTAAGATCAAGTGAAAATATATGCTTAGGTTCCATATCATACCAACTGATTGTCACTCAATTGTGCTGAATTGGAGTTAGATGCGCCCTGGAGCATCACTCTGGCAACCGCCAACATAACATGATGTTTTTGCCCCATTTGCCTCATTCCATCACATCTCCTTTCATTATCTCTGCACACCTATGTCCTACCCCGCATTCCTGTCATTCGAATTATTACAGCTCCACCTGGACTGAAGACATTATTGTATCTACCATTCATTGCACGTTTTCCCACACCGGATCTTGTCTACAGGTGAACTGACTGTTTCTGGATAGATACGATTCACAATACCACTGATATTATGTGCATTCAGCTTCGGATTGCATATAGCTGCAGGGCAGTACTGCATAAGTTCGATCGATGTGGGTTACCAATGTTGAGCAACACAGTCTACCCAAGGGGTGCCTCTCGGATTCAGATGCTGTCCCAAGCCACACAATGAGACTTTGCCCAGCACACTTACGGAGGCAGTGGGATCCAGATACAGCACTTCCTGCAGATAGATATAGAAGACTATCTACTGCTATCAAAGATGATTAATTCTGGTTCGCCTATTAGAGCCATGCTAAGTCGAAACAAACCTGCTAACCTGGTGCTATTCGTGTGCAAACATGTTGAGCTACTGATAACTGAGCATGTCACCTCAAAACACTGTCCTTGATGTGCAACGAAAACCAAAACGCAAGCGTCAATGGTTCCCGTGCAGCTACTCTCATGTTAGGGTATTAGACACATTTGAGGACCATTGAAGGCAACAGATTACCTGTGACAATATTGAAGCCAAAACAGAATGCGAAGCACCCGTATCCCAACAGTAACAATACGGATAGCGATAGCATATACAGACTAATCAGCATAGATAGTCCACTATGATAACAATTCACATAGCAGATATCATCGATGCGAACCACTCTGTTACCTTCAGTTTCTTAAAAGAAAAAAGAGGTTCTCGATGTGCACCTAAGTTTTATTTGAACCCCTTCTTCTCACATCATATATAGATATATTATCATAACTTATAGCCTCGCAACATCCTAATCATGATGCTTGTCAGGAGAGGGATTTAGAGCACTCAGCAAGGACAGCCGGACAAACAGGTTCTCAATGCATTCCCAAACATTTAAGGCCAGATGAATCCCCAATTTGTATCAATCTAACCTTCAGGGCCACTGGCATGAACTGGACGATGTCGAAAAAGACGATGGTAAACACTGAGAGCATGACAACTATCCTACACCGGTTCGAATTATAAAGATGACGAGCTACTGTGAACTATGTATATGGATTAGACCCAGTCACAACTGAGGCCCGAAATGACCGAACAGAGATCCCTCACATACTGTCCAGGTGACTGACCAACTCTAGAGAAAGACATCCAAATAAAATCACGTGAGCAGCGATATTGACCGTTTACCGTTGTCTATATGCTTATTATCACCTCAAGGCACTCCTCCTCATCCTCCTAGCCAAGACATGATGTTCCTCATCCCAGGGAACTATGCCACATCGGGAAAAGATCTCTGCACCGATGCCACGCTTGGGAATGCTACCTTAACATATATGAAGAGAAAGCCCCCGATCGTGCCATATTTCTATGCTCTGTACGTTCTGTCGACTGTGATAGCTGCAGCTTGGATGGCTGAACCTCTCTTTCAACAACCGAACTCACCTGCGCTTAGTAGTGCTCTTCTTGCTGCCTCATCAAAGAGCAGTTTAGCAACTACTTTCTCGACCACATTGCCCATGCAGCCGAGCAGGAAAATTGTACTGTATGATTTGAGCTTTGTGTTGTCATCATTTCCAGACTATCGGATTATGACCCTGCTCAGGTGCTGCTGTACAGCTGGCTTCCTACCTACCCGGACGCCCGCCCTGGTTATTCCCATTATTCTCATGGGTGGGAGATGGCCCCTAAATTCCATGGGTGGGAGATGGCCCCTAACGAGAATCTATCTCGACCTGGGGACATTCTGACCTGCTGCAATAACTGGGCTCATTTGACTGCTTTCTCGATAACCTGTGTGTTTGCTCATCCTTCAAGGGGTAGTTTGTAGGACTGATCATCACCATGCAGGGGAATAGAGTCTTTTCTGTGCATTACCATGTTTTCGGAGATAGAGATTACTTGCCTTTCCTCCATAGCACTCAAGATCTCCATCATCATCCCCACTCAAGGGTCGACGGACGTTACAGCCCGGCAAATCTCATCTCACATGAGTTTCCATTAATAGTGATTGCACTGTCGGCTGTTGGAATGCCGAATGCACTTGTGCAGGTCTGTTATCGACCGAGTCGCAGTTTTCTGACCTTGGTCCAATTTTTTTTTTCATCCCAAGTGGGCTTCTCTTCTCCTTAATATAATGTTTCCACAAGCTCTTCAATGGTGCTCATGTCGATATTTGCTTTGCCGTGGCCTGAAGTACTTTCCACAGTGAATACTGGCACCGCTTGCATCCCGCTCGATCTCACTTATGGTGCAATCCTCATCTAGAAGGGCGCTCTCGTTGTCGGGTTCCTTCCAAAATGTCTCCGCCTCATTCTTGTCCTGTTCTGACACAGTAGCTCGTTCCCACCCTATGACTTGGGTTTAACCTGCTTCCTACCGCTTCTCCACCTCCACCTCCCAATCTATGACCATGTAGCCGAAACCTGAACATGAGCACCTTCCAGGATCGTCCATTTCGCAATTGTTCGATTGGTCAGGGTTGAGTCTTTGTTGGATACGCCTTCATTGCCATGCCTCGCCCAGTGGTGAGTCAGGAGGCTGTCATTCCCTAGCTCCATCTGGTGTGTGTCTATGATCTCCTTCCAGCAAATAGCATCCCTCCATTCCGTGCATCTCGGGTCCATCACTTTCTGTGGTCATTCAGGTCACCTGTAGCTGGGTGCCTCTTTAATGCAGAATAATCCTGTGCCAGTTTCTGTTCATCTCTGGTCCCTCTCCCGTCTACAGATTAATCTGGTTGTATACATGGATGATCCTCCTTATGTTCTCCCCGGATATTTTGATGTCAATCAAAATTTCATCCTTGCTCGTACTCCTGATTAAATCCATCCATTCCTCAATTGCAAGGCCGCACTTCTGCACGGTAGTCCAGACTCTGTTTGTTTTTCTAATTTGGTATCCGGGCGGCTGATTCCTACTTCTCGTCTGTCTTCTTATAGCCCTTGCAAACATGTCAAATTGTATTTCAATTCAACAGCCATCTTTATCGCAACCATGGCGCACACACACCACCTGGTGCAGTTGTGCTCAATTACTCTAATAATTGGAACTGGTGGCCCACATTTTGTCCTCAACTGAGGTATTGGCCATTGTCACATGCTTTCTTCTGCCACCACCTCCTCTTCCTGGCTCTGCCTCCAACCTTGATTGTAGGCTCTTCATGTCCCCCGGTATAAGGACGTACGTCCTCGAATCGGTGAATACGTATAGATACAGTTGCAAACGGTAATAACATATATCAATTGTGAGATAGATAGGTTAGATAATCGCTAGCGTGGCAAAAGCACTTCGCGAGGTGATAATATATGAAGGACACTGACCCGACCTCGGCACCCAAGTGCACTTATGAGGCTAAGTTCGCTTGCCAGAAATGTGCACTTACGAGGCCTAAGTGCACTTACGAGGCCAAGTGCACCTGGCACCGCCATTACATCATCCCCCTCAGTAAGGACGTATGTCCTCGTATGGGAGAATACGTGTAGATACGGTTGCAAACGAAAATAAGTAATATGTATCAATTATGTGACGTGTAGGTAAGATAATCGCTAG
>MU122445.1:0-41673 GCA_014904905.1 Wilcoxina mikolae CBS 423.85 | reverse complement strand
AAAATCGACTAAATGAGAACTGAACTTTCAAAAACCTCCAAAATGCTCAGAAAGCTCAGAAAGCCTTTTTCTCTTTTTGCTACTGTATGCCGACATGCATTGATACCTGCTCATATGAGTTGGTTTATCTGAATAGTAATTGTGGCATAAGGTCGTAATCACACAGTAACCAAGTATGCTTCCGCTCCAAGTGTATCAAGACATAGATTGTCCATGCCATTGACTTCCAAATTGATGAAAGTAGTGAGTTTGCACATACCATTCCCTCCGGAGCCTAGCTGTAGGGTGCACACTATAATATCTAGCCTGATTTGGTTAATCAGCACCATCTGTGGCGATGTAAATCTATTGTCGTCGTGCCTTAGTTTGCTGCTCTCAGAGATAATAGCCAATTGCAGAACTTTTTCGTTCATTGATATATCTAATTCGTAAGCGTGCTTACAAGGTTATAGTTACCACATAATTCGGTGCGTCGGTGCTCTCAGCTCTGAAGCTTCAAAATGGTAGCCTTCCCATATTTCCACAAAGGTTTGCAGTCGGTTCGCATTCCACGCAAGATGTTTTCCCTACTGCTCGTTTGGCTGGCTCTCTGCCGCTAGCACTGGATGGGGTTAACTGTATTGATATCGTTGGTGGGAGCTGATTATGCATTCGAGGCATTCGGTAGTGCTTCTGGCGATTCCCAGTCGCTGACGTACTTTCTTATGTTCGCATCCATCGTAGGGCAATAGAAATCCCTGGAGGTTTACTATTGAGAGCATCTTCCGCAGGGGCATATATTCTCCCCTCTCAAGTTAGAGCTCCAGCAACGACATTCCATTGGTACTTGTCTTCGGTTTTGGTTTCTGCTGTTTCCATTGGTTTATCTATTAACTTACCCGAGACGTCAACCACCACAGGGTCAGTGGCTTTGGCCTTCTTAATTTGCAGTAGGAGGTCATCATAGGGTTCAATTGTCAGGGTCACCAAGAGATATTCCACAGGCTTCTTGTAGCAGTTCACATAATCAGGCCATCTTGACGGCGTTTTTGTGCTTTCCAGGATCTTGATAGTTAAGTTGTCAGCGATGTGAAGTGCACTCACAAGGCCAATTGCGCCTGCGAGCCAAGTGCACTTCCAAGGCCAGGTGCATTTAATGTCTGCAGTATGCTGGGTGCGTTAGGATGGTAATAGTAAGTAATGCCAGCATTTGAAGTGCGGAATGGGTTGGATGTAGCGGTTTCCCGGTTTCCGTCAAGACCAACCGCCTCTTTTAAGGTCGGTTATCTGTCGACGAACAAATGCGGTGTCAATTCTCATCTATTTTCTCTTTGATATCACCGTTTCAATTGCCATTGGGTCTTTGTACTTCTGTATCTGCATTCAAATGCAAGTCTCACAGAATGTCTTATATAGTAAGTGTTTCGTAAACAAAAGGATAGACTTAAACATAACCTTGTATCACCATAGTACTTAATTAATGGCTATACGCTAACTTCTAAATCACAAGTATTACATCAAGACAACTATTTATCCTTCTCAAGAGTGTACACAATTGCACTGTGCACTCGAGAATCTGCATTCTGCGGCTTTCCCTTGGCTCATTATGTGCTATCTGCTTTGCAGCCATTTGTCATTGCTGCCAACATGGTGAAGCATCTCCAAGGTAAATGGAAAGGGGTAATTATTACTGCTCTCTTTGAGAGCTCAGTAGTCAACTTCAGCGTTTCAAGTCACCGTCCATTTTAGTTGCAACAATATCTGTGCTGGTGCCGGTGATAATTACCATTGGATGAAACCATTGACCAGGTTTGTCTCGGTGTAGGCCTGTAAAGTTCTTAACTCAACCTCCGAAAGGTATTAGGCACTTCAATATGGCGGCTTGTGCTCCGGGTGGATCGCATGGTCAATAAAACGGTATGCTGGCAGCCTCTCTGTCTTGGCCTTCCCAAAAACATGCACGAATTCCTGAGACTTGGCGGTGATATGGCCGCCCTCATCTGCAGGCACCATTTTCGGCTCTGTAGCTCCATCTATACACATTAGCTGTGTGTTTTCAACATCATATGATGAAGTGCAGGTATTCCCGGGAGTAGCGATACCAGCTGGCCCGTCACAATCGAGCTTAACTGTGGTGCTCCTCCTCCCTTTGGGACTCCACAAACCGGTAGCTGTCATTCAAGTTCCACACTGTTGGTAACTCTTCTGCCGCTACTACTGCCGCTGCACCTGCTCGCTCATCCAGCTCCAGGCGCTCCTCTCACCATGGGTGATGCTTCCATGGAATCTCATAGTGATCCTGTGCAATGGCCAAGGCATATGATGAATGCTGCGAAAACCTCATCGCAAGCCAACAGACTCTCGAATCCGGTGCCCTGAGCAGATGTCAGGAGACAGAATTTCTTCACCTCCGATCTCAGATGCATGTGGATGATTAGACATCATATAGATGGAGGCCGTCGGTGTATTTGCATTGCCGGTTGGGGTCAGCAGAGCTAGAAGTTGAGTGGATGTGCAGTCGACCTCAGGGTTATTTGCCTTGAAGCAAGGCAAGCCTAGAACCAGGTCATAAGCCATGAGCACTACCAGCACCTCCGGTTCGTCATCAATATGGCTATCATATTCTCCTTTAAACAAAAAGATAACCATTAGCCCAATCCTGATCAGGGATAGGTACGAGAGAATTCGCCCATTCCCGCCAGGTGATAAGATGACTTGATGTGTGATACTGTTTGCGTTTCGTACTTGCTCATCAGTCTCGTTATATTGCACCATGGATGTTGACTTCGATCTGCTTGTTACTTTAGTATAATCAGGGGTTAACATTTCACTCTGAGCTGCTTCATGATCTGCAATTGCAGCTCCACAAGCAGGGTATTGAACTCTGCCCATTGGTAGTCTTTCTCCGTAAGTGCACTTCAGTGCGATGCTGACAGTCGTCTGTAGGTAGCCGTCAAGTACACTGATTCAAACACTTTTATCGTCGGTGACTTCTCGCCAGACCTAATCATCAATACAGGCTTCACAAGCATTTCCAGCTGATCAATGGTTGCTCTCGATGGCATTCTGACTAGTTTCGATCATTCGCTCGTATGCAAATTCTTTCGTCGAACGTATTTCAAGTACTTCTAAGTGGAATGGCCACCAGGCCGGTCACCATTGTATGAGGGTCGAAGGACCTCCGAAACATCTTGGAATAAATATCTAGAATCAATAATCTAGAAATGATAATTAATTAATCAACATTTGTAAGTGACGTTGATGAAGATTGGCTAGCAATTTTGTTTGATTACGATGCATTCCTCTGGAACATCTGTTCTTAAGCGATGGATCTCATTAAATGTGTTTTGAAGTTTTTTAGGGGGTGAACATAATGGCCGCAGATTAGTTTCTAGGAATTAATTGACCGCCGAAAGGTCTCAGAATTGACTCGGCGGTAGTCAATTGACTCGATATAGCAATACATATTAAGTTTTGATGCTTGGAAATCTCGAAAATGAGGTCTTGCTACTAGTTTGAATGGTCATGTGGACTGGGTAATACAACTCTCATTGCCAATTGAACTCAAAATCATTTCTGCGGCAGTCAATTGACTTGATTGACAGGAATGCATATCCTGATGAATCAATCTGGTGATGACATTCGTTGTAGGTCGAGAATCGAGTTTTCAAGTTCTCTGGAGTACCTATCACGGCACGTGACGTATCTCGCGGGTCTGATTGACATGCAACTCATCTAGGATTCGTCTCTACTACCGTCAATCAACTCGATTGGATGTTTACTTATTTTGTATCGACAATGTAACGATTGATCTTGGTGTAGGTCTGACGAGTCGATAAAGTGAAGACAACACCTAATCCCATGAGTGAAATGTATCAGATCACTGAAGACCGATTATTGTATAAGGATGTACGTCCTCGTATGGCTGGGTATGGGTAGATACAATTGCAAACGGGAATAAACAATAACTATATCAATTGTACGGCATGGTAGTAAGATAATCGCTAGTGTGACAAAAGCACTTCTCAAGGTGATTTTGTATGAAGGCGGTTAAACAGCCTTGGCAGCCAAGTGCACTTGGGAAGGCCATGTGTGCTTGGGAGCCCAGTGCACTTGAGAAGGCGAAGTGCACTAGGGAGCCAAGTGCAACTAGCACTGCCATTACAGCTATGGTGAATTACATGATACCATGTTTGTTGAGATGTTGAACATTAACTTTAAACTATACACTATATTTAAAAAAATGTTAATGTATGTTGCCCTGCAATCCAATGTGACTAGGAGATGCAACACCTGCCTACCCCACCTCGCAGCATTCTGTAGCAAAATGCAAGAACGCGCGTACTCATGTGGGTAGATAAGTGTAGATATGTTTGCAATAGAGAGTAGGTGATAAAAATGTAAATTGAAAGGTAATGTGGATGAGTTAATCACTACGGTGACAAAAGTAAATTGTAAGATGACTATATATAAAGTGCACTAACCTGGCATCGGAAGCAAAGTTCACTTGCGAGGCTAAGCACGCCTGAGAGCCAGGTGCACTTACAAGGCCAAGTACGCCTGACAGGGTCATTACCCAAAACCAAGAAATATCGGAATGTGTTAAATCAAAAAGAGAGTTATATACTCAGAATTTAGATTGATATGGGAGTGAACTACATTTATTGAACCAAAATATATGTCATAATTCATGAGAAAACCAAAAAAACCTCGAAATTTCCTTATCTCACCCTCCATACCAAAATCCCATATTCCAGCTCTGAGTCCCTACTACTCTCAAACTCACTTATAACAATCTTATAATTGTTCTTTTTCTCCTCTCCATCTCAAGAGTACTAAGTCTATGTTGTTTATCAGACGAGCTCTACTAAACAAGTGTAGATCTTTTCGGCCATCCTGGGCTTATGAAGAACCTGGAATTCACCCTGATTGTTTTTGAAGACATTAATATCAAGCTCAGCATGCACCCTCTTTCCAAACTTCTAGATATTTTCAATGCTTGTATTGATACACTTGGAACGAGGAGAGTTTGAGTCTATGAGGGGAAGAGCCTCTCTTTCAAGTCTGTTAGCCTGAATGGGTGTCTTGGGGGTGGATGGATGACAGTCCTAAGATGGGGGGAGGTATTGGCCAAGTGACATTTCGTGATGGTTCCCCAATAACTTTCCTATTGTTCATATGAGAGATACGCCAGGATTAAAAACAACAGGAAATGGAGTTCACATCATAGGTAAGCTTGCGTGCCAATACCAGAAGCCTAGAGGCATTGGTAAGGCCACTGCAATTCAGGATCAAAAATCTCCAAAGAGAGGACGTCACCTGTAGAACACCCCTTATTTAATGGATTTGATTACATGGCTAGTAAGCTTGTAAAGCACTGCATTGTAATGGTATTGTAGGGTGGCAAAAAAGCCCACATCAAGGGGCTGCGGGAGGTGGCACCTGTGGGCGGGCAGCCAAAGGACTGCTATATTGTGCTCCACAGTATAGTGGAGGAACTTAATGCAAACATGAGAACCATGGCCATCCAAAAGAAGGAGACTCATAGCCCCATTTCCACTGTAAGTGTGAGCGTTCTCTCAATCATGTGGTGAGGATCTTAAAAGGCTGCACTCTGTCATTCAATGATCTGAACAAGAGACTCCTCCCCCATCTCATGGCCTCTCCACCCCTTTGCTCAGTATGCACAACAGGCCGGCTCATCCTCTGTCACATTGGCATCCCAGCTCATCCTGAGTGCTGCCATTTAGTCGATAATCAGTGTCGGTAGCAGGACTCCTGCGGCAGAAACACCTTCCAACATAGTTACACATTTCCGCTCTCGATCCGGCACTAATCATGGATTCCACAACGAACTTGTACAGATGAGATGGGCTTTGAGTACTTTCCCAGCAGGAAGCCAATCTGATTGATTTTACATATGTTTTGAACTTCAATCCCATGCTTGTTATGATCAATCTTGAGCTGGAAGGATGATAATAAGGGGTTTGCCAAATTTATTGCAGGGGTATACTTACCAGTTTGATCAATTCCGTCAGAAAGTTTGGAGTAGCTGTCTGGGCCGTCTGCCTGTCCATGTGCCAACCTATATTGCATGCGAGCATAGGATGGCAGTTCACCAATACTGATATCCAATGCTTGCCTGGCTTTCTGCTCTTTTCTGGGTCCTGAATATGGGAGGCTCAACTCCTGACATATGTATTCTTTAGAGGTATGCCCCAGCTAGCAAACTGCAGACACAGCAGCATAGAAGCTACCTCCTGCTATGCCATTAGGAGAGCACTCTCAAGGTGTGATTTGTGTGCTGGAATTGTACCTCTTAGCCTACTCGAATCGGTAGTGAAGTCCATCTTGTGGTATGCTGCTGCTTTTCTGATGCTTGGATATTTGCCTCTGCTGTAGTCGCTTACAGCCTTCTGCATACTATCCTCCTTTGCCTGTACCTTTCTTGCTTCAAATCTATACAATGTGGTTTTGGGCGTAGATTAAGGTTGGGGTTTCTGCCCAGCTTTTACTGCACAGATGGGGTGTTATCAGGGTGTTGCATTGTCTGGGAGTGTTCGATGGCAGAATAACATACATTAATCATTAATAATACATCATGGTGACAATGTATAAACATGATCATGTATATATATCTATTAATAGCCCTTGCAATAGTAAATCTTGAAGTGATATGTAACATATATTCGACACATTCTGTTAAATAGTTGAACCTGACTAGATGGATATACCTTTTTTTCAACTTATGACAATGATCAGCCACATTATATCTCGATTGGCCAGTATATACTGCCTTTTATGAATCGACTGCTATATATCCATCTCAGTAATATAGAATATGCAATTTTGCATCTACCAAAAATTGTTGTCACTGTGTAAATACCAGTATGTATCAAAATGAACTATGGAATTCATGGAATATATAAGCCAATACTGCTGTATATCTACAATATATGTTAGCCACTGCATGTACAATGGTGTATTCATACTGCTGTATATTCAGATCAGACATAATATATTCACTGTTCTATATCCATCACATCGATGCAGAATATGCTACTTTATATCTACCGATATATATCTATCACTGTGTCTTCACTACTATACATAAGAATCAGCCAGTGAATTTATGCTATATATATGTCCATGCTGCTGTATATACAATATATCTATCAGTTATTATATATTATATATTCTGTATCTGATGTTGTGTATGCAGATCAGCCACTCAGATTATATACTGTATTTATTTCTAGTTACCTGCAAATTATATTAGAACCCACCACTGTATGCTTATCAACATGTATCTGCTACTAGGTATCTGAATCTGCGATAGGGTAATACCCAGTGACTCATCAAACGTCTATTTTCTGCCACATATCTACCACAGTGTATTTCCCTCTACTGTTGGTAACACTAAATATCTACTATCATGTATTTGAATTGGCCATCATATATATATGGACTATAGTGTATCAGCTACTGTCAATCTGCATCAGCCACTGGATATCTGCTGATGCCTACAACCTGATATGTAACTACTATAGTCAATGGGAAATGGACACCATATATTTGCTACAGTGTATGATATGCTGCCTATAGGTATCAGCAGATATATACCACAGTATATCAGCCGATGTATATCTGGATCTACCACTGTGTCGCTGTATATTTATACCTGCTACTGTATAGTACTGTCAATAGTGCACCGGCTGCTGAATATCTGACAGATTATTTGTTGTAGTATATCAGACAAGATATATTCACTGCTAAGTATCTTGAACAGCAAATTCATTATTGATTATACAACTATCTGTATGTGCAGGTATGTATTGAAATTGGCCACAGTATACTATAAGATATAGTGTATCTGCCTCTGTGTATTAGCTACTTCATATTAACCATTGTATGTCTATATATGCCAATGTATATATGTGCCAAAAAGGAATTCTCAAGTTTTCAATCCAGTCCATAAGTTCAACTCTAATGCTGAAGTAATATATATTTAAATGATGTGCAATCAGTGTCTCCTTTATCTTCTGATCTGAAATTTATAATATCTGCCAGTATATATTTGTGGCAAGAAGTAGCTTTCAAGTTTTCAATCAAGTCCATGAGTTTACCTCTGATGCGAAGGAAATATATATATAAAGGATGTGCAATGACTTCCCCATTCAACTCGTGATTTCAAATTTTTAATATTTTCAACATTAATGGAGTGGTTGTGGAACAGCATCAGTTTTTCACAGGGTTGACTATTGTTTTGAAGTCGCGGTTTCAATATTGAAGATACTGTAAATCAAAGATGGAAGGCAAAAGAGTGACCAATTATACATATTTAATGAATTATGTTCTTTCAGATTAGAGTGAAAAACAAAGAGTTGATTGTGGGTGCATGTTTTGATTTTGCAGTTTCTGCAGCATTGGGTTTCAAGTCAATCAATGAGAAGAATCTTTCAAGGTATGTACCAGCTGTTGAACAATGGGAAAGCTTCATAATAACAATGCACATGGGCGCATGTCTATATATCTATATGTTTACCTTTTTCAATTTTGGAGACCTCAATCATATTCAGCTGAATTCCTACACATTAAACGAATATGGTATCACCGAAAACATGTTTTGCTATACCGCCTTCTGTTGTTTCCTTTACAACATGACTGAACAATACTAAATCTTGTATCATAACAATCAATTCTCTGCTCAGTACAATGTAGATGACACCCATGATTACCTTCAAGACTCCACTGAGTTTTAATGGTTAGGAGACCTTACATACCACTCTTGAGATAAGTGCCTCCGAATCAATTTCACAGGTGGATTATTGCCATTTTCTTTTCGGGCATGGACACCAACAGTTATTGTATCTTTGTATAATTTTATTCAAAACTGACTTGTTTTTTGTTTTGGATGAATAGATTCCAGAGGAGAAGTTCAATACTTGAAATTTGCTCATCATATATCATGCAACTGCAAATATCTCACAGTAACTAAGAAACGAACAAGATACCCCAATAGTATCAATTGCACTCCAACCTGTTGTCGTTGGTATTGTGTCGAAAGCAACTTTACCAGTCTTCAATACCAAAAGTACGAAAAAGGAAGGCCTTGGCTGAAACACCTTAACTTCAATTAAAGACAAGGAAAAAACAACCACCTGAACCAAGACTAGTTCCCGGGCTACAGTATGCATGTTCACATCATTCAAGTATAAAAAGAATATTTCTTTCATATATAGGAGATAATACACCAAGAATATCGAAGCAGTGTGCCAGATCTAGTGGTGTTCCATTATTGACGGGAACAGAACAAATATTAGTCAAGAAACTAAATGGGGATATTGTAGAAGCCACTGGTTCGCAGTATACCTTTCCTTTCACTCAGCAGTATGAAACACATTGTATTAAAGTAAAGTTTGAAATCGGGCTGAAGGAATTATCGACTGATTTTATGACAGTGTTCTGGTGGATCGTATAACATGAAGCACTCAGCGGACGAAGAGAAGAATATGATATGCTGCAATTCACATCGAACAATTGTCACCCTGACAGCACCCAGATGGCTGTTAGTATATTCTCAATTCAATATGACGATAACATTCTTGAGTTTGTACTAACCCAACATGGACAGAATCATCCAATTTATTCATGTTAATGCAGCAAATGAAATTGAAATCCATTGGATGAAGCCAATTTAATTGCAGTGTCGAGATTTCCAATCAGTATACAATGGGGAAACCGCTGACTTTCTACTGCCATATTGCTCGTTTGATGATGCAATTGATTTAAATGATGGAGAGCAACCTCTGTGGGGTGCCATTGATGATCTCTTCAAAATGCAGCTATTTGGCATTTAAAGATATCTAAACGAGATACTTGACTGTGGAAAGAATTGCCCAAGTAAATCTCCTGCTGGAGATCCTACACTATTCATTCCAAGGAGTGATGGAAGTCATTTAAGGTTGTGTGTAAATTACAGAGAAAATAACCGCGTCACGATTATGGACCGGTACCCTTCCCACAAATGAACGACCTAAGAGACAGAGTCAATAGCTTCAAGATCTTTAGAATTGTTGATCTGGATGCTGGTTTTAATCTTATTCCAATCAACCCAGATAATGAATGGAAAACTGTATGTCATATGAAATATGGATTCTATGGGTATCTAGCAATGTCATTCAGGTTGGCAATTATACCACGTTCATTTCAAAATATGATTTTGATGAGTGTCATTCTGAGAGACCTCATCAATAATGAAATGTTGGTTTACATCAATGAAATACGTATTTGAAGAAAGGTCGCCAAGCATCATATACTATTGCAATGAGGAATCCTCTGTTGGTTGCAAGAAAAAACATGGTTATAGGTCCTGATAAGAGCGTATGATACAAGCAGCAAGTTGTGTGTTTTGCATATATTATATCAGGAGAAGGAGTCTGTATGGCTGAAGACAAGGCTTATAATATTGAAAGGTGGAATATGCCAGGATCAATTAACGATGTTCAGTTACGCCTAGGATTTGCCAATATTTATACCCACTCTATTTAATAATTATCGAGGATTTGCATGTTCTTGACAGATCTAAATAGACTAACTGATGAGGAATTCAATTAGGAAACAAACCCACATTGTCAAAGGGTCTTCGATCTGGTAAAGATTTGTTTAACTGCGGCACCAATTGTCAGTCACTGTCAGCCGGTTCACCCTGTTGTGATCAAGACTGATTCAAATAACTT
Organism: Wilcoxina mikolae CBS 423.85; assembly: GCA_014904905.1. Lineage (NCBI taxonomy): Eukaryota > Fungi > Ascomycota > Pezizomycetes > Pezizales > Pyronemataceae > Wilcoxina > Wilcoxina mikolae. The sequence continues at coordinate 30,955 of MU122445.1, read as the reverse complement.
CGTTTTTAGCTCAGTGCTTTCCCAAGCAATCATAACAGATTGTACCCTGTGGCATACTACTCTTGCACGATGGACAAAGAAGATATTAACTATGACATCCATCATATTAAAATAATAGCAATAGTATCTGCCTTTAAGGGGTAGAGATGTTATCATGAGAGTGCAGCCAATACAATCAGTGTGTTTACCAATCACAAGAATCTACACTATTTCACCACCATGATATTTAAGAATTGGAGACAAGCCCTGTTGGCACATGAACTGGCTGGTTATGACATGATGATATGTCATCGACTGTATAGGGCAAATGTGACAAAAGATGCAATATCTAGGTGGTTGGAGTACCGCACAAGTATAGGTGGAGGTTGTGCTGAAGAAAATGAAAACCAACAGATTCACAGTGGTTTGAATCCTGATTAGCTGATAACTTCCCAATGTGGAGCAGTTCAGGTGACTGTGGTGCACTTATGAGGTGAATAGATCTTGAATTGATTGGCCAAGTTGAGGTCATTCCCAGTAATTAATACAATATATTGTTGATGCAGGAAGCATTAGGCAATGCATACAATGATGGTCCATGGCTGACACAGTAGGTTAGAGCAATGGGGGGCAGTACCGGCCCTGGCATATCATTCAGGAACAATGTCCATTAAGATCAAGGATTCCTGTGGATCCTAGACAGTCTGAGGCTACGAACACAGATACTGGTAGCAGCACATGATTCAAAGGTAGATGGACATTTGGGACAGGACATGACAAGTACGCATAGGGGAAGGAACTACTTCTGGCATGAGATAGAGAAAGCAAATTGAGGACTGTGTCCATTCATGCCCTGAATGTCAGAAGTAAAAGGCAGGTCGTCACCCTTGCTATTCACTTCTACTAACCCTCAAATTAGCATTGAATCCATGGGATTCACTCCCAATAGACTGTATTATCAATTTTCCTTTGTTAGATTGCTGGTTGCTTTCCAGTATGGACTCTAGTTGACAGATTTACAAATATGACACACTTCAAACTACTAAACGATGGTAAGAAGATAGCTGCAGAGACATTCAAAATTTACCTGAAACAAATCTGGAGATTCCATGGTCTACCCTTGAACATTTTTTAGACAGAGATTCTTGGTTCACATCACTGTTATGGTCTTCAATGGTTGAATTATTTGATATTGAGTTCAAAATGTGATTGCGTTTTCATTCACAAACTAATGGTAAAATCAAAGAATAAACCACACTTTTGAATGCTACCTGCGGTACTACTTCAAATACAGGAATGTAAATTGGTCTTGGATGTTACCAATTGTATATTCTGCTCATAACACTTCTCAAACTACTGCAATTGACATATTACCGGAATTTGCAAACTGTTGGTACCAGACTCAAACAAATTCGCCCAGTGGAGCAGAGGCACAGAATCTGCCTTTGAGGAACTATGTTAACAGGATGTAAAGCGTGCATGATAGATGTCGAAAATGCTTGAAGAAAGCACCAGAGTCAAATTGCAATCACCATAATTAACATGCCAAACAACCACCAAAGGATGTGATTGCAGATATATTTATGCCTAATGGTATAAATTTCAAAACCCAATGTCTACCTTTAAACCCAGACGCAAGCACGATGGTTTCTTTATGGTTCTATAACTACTCTCACTCACAGGTATAATGCTGAACAATCCTAAGTGGTGGCTTATCCCCAACGCATTTCATGTCTCTCAATTTGAAACATATTGAACACCCAATATCCCAACAAGACCAGTATCCGAACTCAAATAGAATAGAGAAGCACACGAACTGAGTCCCTATGTGCATGGGTAACAGTTCAAATCAGGTTTCGATGTAGAACTAGTCATGAGCAGCCAGTATAGCAAGGATGGGGAGAAGGTACTGTTCTTGGTTCAATGGAAGAGGTGACATGAGGAAGCAGATTGTTCTGAGATACCGTATCGGAAATTTGATTACTAGATGTTGTTGATGGAGTATTATAGGCAGAAGCCTTAGGCGGCTAAGAACGAGAAGTGGTGCTATTGACTTTTTTCCATTCAGTAAAATTGACAGACAGAACAAAACCTTGGTTATGAATTTTGTTTGGAGTACAAGGTGTCATATTTTACCAAGTCAAAGAAGAAAGGATGGAATTTTGTTTTGATCACAAAAGGTAATTTTCACCAAAGCAAGAAGAGCAGAATTGTATGTTCAATCAGTGATGAACTCTACAACAAGGGGGGTAGTGTTATACCAAATCGAATTGTACACCATCTGGTACACTCCAAGTGGGGTCACCTATGATCTCTCATTGAGGGCCGGATCAGGATGTCACAAGACCCATCCCTGAACATCATCATGTATCCACAAGATATCTCATGATTCGGTCATTACTACCTAAAATATTAGATGAGTCATTATGCATTCAATCATACCACTAATAAGGAATAAAACATTGTTTCTGGACAGATATGCTGCGAGCCCTTGCCACTACTAATACGGAGATAAATGAAAGGCTATAGATTCAAACGTACCTGAGTTCGCATCATAGATGATGAACCCTTTCATGTCAATCCCAACTGAAAAGAGACTATTCTCCTGGGGGCTAAGAGATCGAAAACATACGATAGGTCTGAATAAATGAAGTCTATAAAAGGTGTTTGAGTAGTGACTCTATTCGTCTAATACGGTGATCTGGGTCAAACGATATTGATGGTCCAGCAGAGCGGTGTACTGTGGGAACGCTTATGTTAAGGAACAGTGGAGAGCTATATAAGCTCACGAAAATAGATTAGGTTGAAGGAATTGTTATAGGGAGAGGCATGATGTATAAAGACCTGTGCAATCTCCGAGTGTAAAAGAAAAGCTGTTTTATGAGGAGTACTAGCCTTAACAATATATGTATTTCAAAGTCAAACATATATGTCCTCGATCTTTATTTTTAGCAACTTTGGAATCCTGAGAGAAAATTGTAACTCCCATCACAAGCATGTTCTGAAAGCAGTATGAATACAACTTGTACTAGTTAACCTGCAGTGACCCTCCCAGTGTTGCATTCTGAGCCTTGTTTTGGTAATACAATCTGAATCTAGCCTGATAGGGGTAATCACATATGTCTGCAGCGATGTCACAGAATGCTTGTCATGGTCTTGCTTATTGATGTTAGAGATAAACTGCAATTGCAACAATTACTGATTTGTTTATATTTTTGATTGTGAAGAATTTCAGGGAAGGACATTGTTGTAGCATATGTCAGTGTATTTGAACTCACAGAATCTGGAAGAAAGCCTGAACGCTGCAACATTGAATATTGCATCATGAACTCAATCTCAGGTACAATGACATTGTATGATTATGCTATAGGATCTACCAACATTCACCTGATGAAATGTAAGTGCTCTTCAAATATACCAAACATTCCAATGAGGTGCAAATCACGTGCTACTTAATCAGCCATATATCTGACCAGGAAGCTCTCCTTGGTACCAACATACTTTATTTGACTGGTTGAGCCGGCTTTCTGATTTGCTCGGAAATATCTGTGTATTATGTACATGCCATCCGACTGCCATTGTCCAATAGATATCTCAGATCAATATTTAATTCACGATAGACGGCTTCCCAGACTGTTGGTCTTTCTTTAAACTATTTGATTTGTATGTGTAATTTATCCAAATTCTGATAGCCTCGTAAATCACCTTGACATGTGTTGTATGATGACTCCATTTTTGCAGATATAGCTAATTAATTAGGAACTAATACTGAATATTGTTGAACCTTTGATAGTCCCATCAGTGGGCCTTTTGGGATATACAGTCAGGAAATCAATTATACTAAAGGACATTTGTGAATTCCAGGTAATGTTAGAGGCCTCTTTGTTTCCTGAGGCCTGTTAATAACTGTCTGATTCTGGTACTGATTCATGTATCAATTGTTGTATGGATCAGGATAACTCTGTTTGTGATCGGATTATATAAGATAGGTTCCCTGGATTTTACCATGAGTTATGTTTACAATAATTTCTTTGATATATACTACTTATCCAAACGGAGACTTTGTCAACCAATAGAAGAAATTTCAACAGTATCCTCGTTTAATCATATACATGAATTGACTTATCAGAATCTCATTGTAGGTTTCTTTTCCGCAATATGCAGCATTGGCATTCGTTCCGTGCAACATTTGTGGCATCCAATATATCAAATCTAAATCTGTAAGGTCATTATTGTTGACCTTGTGATCAGCTTCAGCCCAATCATTTTCCTCTGATCTCAATCGCCTATAATTGTTTTAGATTTGGAAATTCTGTAATCTGTCCTGTGACACTGCAGCCATAACATCACACAGAACATTTAATATACTTATTTATCAGTCCATGTGGTATGTGATTATAACATCCAAGGCAGCATATGGCTCTTGAGCACAAAATCATATTCTATTCTATTTCCGGAATCCAAAATGTAGTACTTCTGGTAATAGATAATTGCAGATCTTTAGGCTCAAATAATTATAAGCATCTAAAGAGAATGCTCCATAGCACTGTTGGGACTGTCAAAGAGTTTCTTTTTGTGAAGCATTAATTTGGTCATCATTTCATTAATTTGGGCGAAATGTATTATGGTAAAGGACATGAAAGTCATATTTGGCTTTCCATACTGTGCAGCCATATCATCTGTCACCCTCATTGTTAATCAGTAGGCTTCATGCATGTTGTTATCAACTTTGAAAGTTGTTATTAGCATGAGTAAGCGCTCGTATAACGTATAAACTGTTTCCTATGTGTATAATTATTGTATGTGCAAAACATAGAGCAGTAGATATTGCAGAATCCAACAGGCCTGGTTATTAGCAGTTCGTGCAGAGAACAGCCAAGGCCAACGTTTCAGGAAATTGTTTCATGACTCTGCGAGTGGGTCGCTGTCTTACAAGATTCCCCTATAGACTATATTCTGCAACAACTACTGACGATACTTAATGCATACCCATTCAGCATCTTGTGTTTATGTCCACAATTGGTGGCACTTTCATACAGTCGCTCAGGGCAGTCCTGTATGAAATCCAAGTCTTGTGAAGAACATCCATCGAAATTACTTTTCAGCCTATACAAACTCCATGCCATTTATATGTAGCATTTGGATATGAGGTATATCCTTCTTCAGCACATGCCTGCTCTGGAGGCGTGATCCAGGTACATTCCAGATAGTCTATCTAGTCCAATACCACATCTGCTGGACACCATACGGTAGGCAGAACAAAATATTCAACCATATTGACAATGGACAGCAGCCTTCCTGGACTTATGACATGGCCTACCCAACAGAAGCTCACACTGTACATTTTCACCGGATGCCATTATTTGTTCCAGTAAGTGTCAGCAAATTACATACTTGTTTCACCTGATTGGGATTGTTCGGCAAGTAAATAACATTGAAACACATTTGGGATACAACATGTATCAATTGAACCACATCATTCTATATATAAACACAGAATCCTTTGGTCCCTGAAGGGTACCCAGATGGTCCTTCATTACACAAATTGTGCACAGCCGCTGCCCAGTGGAACCTCACATTCCGAACTGAAGTTAAAATAATTTCCATCACATTCATTGTCTTGTTCTTTATCACCCCTCATATAAACAGTGATATAATCCCAGACTACTACATTTGGACTTGCACATTTGGTATTAAGGATACGTTGACTTGTTCAATCAAATTGAACACAGTTCACACTGATGGCTGCCTCAATATCAGACACATTTGAATCATTTGGTGTTTATAATTCCCCTCTGTATTTTATAAGGATCCGCCATTGCTATTCCTCTACCTTATAGCTTGTCCCTTGATACGAAAATAATATCAATAATGGTTGTTGACTCATGATCTGGCTGTGGTTCTTGGTCGTTTGGAGCCTCTGAATGTCAATGCTAACTAATGCCGAAATCATCTACATGTATCCATCAGAATTCAAACATGTAGATTGAATCGGTATTGTTCCTGCCATTGCGGATAATCATACTATAGATCACTCAATTGTATCATTGTGCAGGAAATATTGATTGTAATTACCATTAGTAGCATGGACAGATCATTGTGCAATCTGCCGACTTTAGTAATTTATAAATCAGGTCATATTGTAGGCATGAGGTATCTCATCTCTATTTACCTGAACAGGGGTTAAACATGACAAAGACATTCTGATTCTCTGTGGTCATAATTTGTTTGATGAGTGTGCTGGTTTATATTCATCAAATTATAGCCAAATCTACAATTGTCAACTTTCCGTTTTGGATGATTTTCAATGAATTGACAGCTATAAGCAGAAGGTTGACTGTTGTTTCACCAGCACATCGTGAATGATTGACTTCATCAGGAAGAACGTACACTTCTTCATAGGATGCATAGGATTGTGATCTTGGAGCAACGGTTGAAGCAATTTCTACAGCGGGGCCTCTTTGAACATTGCTGGTATGTAGGTCTTGCAGTCACATACATTCCTGTGTCCTTTCCCCAATTATAAATTGAATGGAGTTGATTGTAAGTTTTACCATATGATCACTCCCGCAATTGGTATTCTTTAAGTTCTTCTATTGTGACATTATTCTAATCAATGTTGATGCTAACGCATTTTGGAGTGTTCTATTGACCTCTAAAATTGACTCAAGGTAATCTCTGCCACAGTGAACCACTATTACAAATACTTAACAGGTCACGTTTTGAATGCAATCTGTAACTATCAAACTGTAATATTTTCCCGTTCAAATCTGTTACGACATGTTAAAAGAGGTTATTCATTATATTCAATGAATGAAATATATTTCATTTCTACCAAGTGATAATTGTATCAGGGCATACATTCTCGTACGGCCTTATCTGATAGTAGAAGGATGGATATAAGTACCCACATGGATAGGTAAATATAGGAGAGAAGTATGTTGTTAAGATTACAGCTTCCATGCAAATACTCGTTGCCTAGTGCTTATATTTTCACAGTGCTCACCAGCACTCGTCTGCCTGGCTTTATATTAGTAGGGAGCCAAGTTCACGTATAAGGCCATGTACATGTCCAAGCTAAGTGAACCTGCGAATCAAAGGAATTCACCAGGACAGATGTGCTTACAAGCCGAGTGTATATGGCACCACCATTACATATTGCAATATTATGAAGACTATGATGTTTTATATCTTTAAAGGGTTAGCAAGGTGAGTTTTATTTATATGATCATGGCCATAGATATCACCCTGAAATTGCTTATTGTTATGGTTTAAAAGTGTGGCCTCAAAGATGAAGGTCAATGTTTCATTGGCATGGGGTTTAATGTGTTGATTTATTTCATTTGTACAAATTTCACACCTGGACATACTTATATTCAATGGTGATCTTTTTACACTTTCAGCAACATTGCCTGTAAAATGCTGAAAAGACTACCATATATATTATTCTGAATCAGGTGAACATGTGATGCTGCTTGAAATGTAATTTCAGGTGTGCCTGGGCTAGTGCTGCCAATTTGAATAACATCGATTCAAAAGATATTATTAGTTACAATTAATTGAACATTTGATGCTGACAGTGGTGCTTGCAATGGTTTCAATTGTATAATCATCATCAGCTTGATAACCGGTAACCTATTATTAGTATACTGTTGTAATAAATTTATTATTATTGACTCCCAGGTGTAGAAGATCTCTGTCTTATTCCGGACGAATTTCATGGAGACGAGAATGTGGAGGACCAAGATATTTGGATGAAGATCATGATTTGGTTGCAGTTTCAGTTGTGTGGAAAAGGTAATAGAGAACATGTTCATCTGGTATAATGGTGTTGCCACTTATTTGGCTTACATCTATACCATGGCTAGACCGAACCATCATGATTGTTACAGCGAATGGCTTTGTAAGTACTGACATTAATTAGACCTTGGGCAAGAGCAAATCTAACATATTGATAATCATACTGATAGATCTACACTTATTGTCATTTGTAACATCATCAGCCTCTGTTTCCAATCAATTTAGTTATCTACATAAACGGGCATAGCAATTGGAGTACCTCAATTGATACAATCATTGCTTCTTAGTCAACAGAAGTGCTTTTATGCAAGTAATCCATATCTTTTACTTCTCAAACAATCATGAAATTTTCACCGACACACCACAACCAATGATTAGTCAAAAACATAAAATTGCCGAACAATGCTCCCAAGAATACTTCTATAACACAACATCACATATTACAAAATGGCAATAGAGGGTGAATTCTGCAGGGCGTGGCCATCATTTCATAACTCAAAAGATGTACAAGCAGTGATTGGTAGACTTGGTTTCTAACTGTACTTGCTACTTCTATGTCTGGTGGAATTGTAGGTATACATGGCTTATTACTGCACCTGTCCTAATAAGTCTACCTGGGCCCAGGCTCAGTTTTCTGATTGAGTATACAGATATTGCAGGTATTGTTTCCAAACTGGTGTACTATGCAGTACTGGCACAGTAATTGTTATTCATATATACTTACCTTGTGAAATGCTTTTCCATGCGAGAGATAATCATACATACAGTTTAACAGTGACACAGACTATGTCCTTGTGTGCTCAATTGAAAAAACTACAGATACTGATTCATAACAATAGTTACTCACCTTTACAGCATGCTTGAATCGTCAAGAACAGTTTCAATGCGACTGTTTATTGTTGGCCAAGATCAGCAAGGACACACAAGCTCATCCTATGATTGATAACAGACACACAAGGCAAGGAAATTATTAAAAACAGAAACGATCCAACATCACAATCTCCCAAGAAGAAGTTGTAAAGTTGTGATTCTTTTGACTAAGTGTGCAGAAAACATGTGACAATCAATCTCAATTGTTAAAGGCCATGAGGCAATAATGTGTTATTAAGGACAAAGGTGGGTGAGTAGCTAAGCCCAATGTATCTAATCTGACAATATGGGCAAAATCTACATTTTTCGATATAATTCACAATTCACGGTTTGGTGCCGAAATGTGGAACTTCTTTAGGGGAAATGTTCAATTAAGGCCCAATATGGACTTCTACAAATACATTTTGCCCTATAGCAGACATAACCAAGTCTAAGATATCATTTTACTCCTAGATTGCTGCTGTAACTACTCAGATCCAGGACTGAGATATGTGGTGATAAATGCACACAGAGATAACGATTGCATCCAGAATACTGTAATTAGTAGGACATGATCTGCTGGGAACAATAATTATAAAAGAACAGACAGGAACATGACCACCATGACCAACAAACTTACAATTTCATATTGAACAAGAATGTTGTCAAATCTATTATTGCAAATCCCTTATCAATCTAAAGCATCTGTATATGGCTTCCTTTTTGATTTAAACTTTCAGGTTATTATTTGGTTGGGTTAGAGCAGGCCGGGAGTAGGTTCAGACAGGTGTTGTATTGCCTGGGTATGTGTTATGGCTGTGTAGTCAACATTATGTAATCTGGTATGAACATGATGCAATTGAACTGGGGCTAAATGTGTTTAAGTGGGAAAAGCAAATTAAACATGGATTGAAGACTGGGACTTGGTAGCAATGTTGTAGGAGGATAATGAATGCAACTAAAGTAGTCTGACTTGGGAACCTACCAAGACATGTGTATTTGAAGTTCACGACAATTGAACGAATTAATTCCATTGATTATTGAACAATATTCCAGATTCAAGTGACATTGACGGAACAATTGCAAATAATTATAGGAGTTGGATACTGATTATACATGATAGTGCAAATAGTTATTTCAAGTGTATTACAAGGACTTATATACCGATCCTATCTGGGGGCTCAAAGGCAAAACTTGTTATTTTTATATGTAATATTGCATAACAGTTATTGCATTACAGTATTTTAATTATATTTCTGGGAGGTGCTGCAAAAGTTGGGAAATAGTTGTGTCTCACAACAATCTACCAACGGAGGTGGTGTGATATACAAATGGAACTGACTAAGCAATGTGAAATGATGTTAATACTAGATGTAGCGTCTTCAAATATTGTATCTGGAAACAAAATCAGGTCAACTTGATAACATAAAGCTAAAATATAAGATTGTACATCCTCTTATGAATTGATAAGTGTCAATATAGTTGCTAATGTAAACAGCTGAAAAAGAAGATATCGATTATTAGATAAGAAAGTAAGACAATGTCTGCCATGCAAATGTATTTCTCGAGATGGCACAATATGAAGGGTTCTTGCCTGGCATCACGTGTAATGTATACTTGTTTGCCAAGGGCGCATGCGATCCAAAGGCATGTATAAGTTGAAGAGTGCCGGTGAGGCAAGTATTCTTCCAATGTCTTGTGCACATGTTACTGTCATTGCAACATGCTCAGATCTCCTTCGCTGCAGAAAACTTTGTAAAAAAGAACTATGTTAGGTGTGTATGCCATGTTGTGTTTGCATATATCTCATGAGTGATTGGTTCCATCATGGCAGCCCCCATATTTATTGTGTACTGATAGATACTCCACCTCGAGTCGTGATTGTTCAACCTATGTACATACCATTTAAGCCGGTCCAGGATCCATTTGGAACAAAGAGAAAAAAGACAATTTAAAAAACTGAAGAGAAGAGAGTAGAAGAGAACAAAACATTCAATATACCCTGAGTACTCCAATTCCGAATTTGAATCAAAGCTGGTCCAGAAGAAGATATCATTCAACACCCACTTCTTCAGCAGTAATGTAAAACTATGATTCCGAATATATATGTCGACCTCCAGTTATAGATGATCACGGATATTTATCGCTGTAGTGTTAATTTAATCATAGAAGAACCAGCTGTGCCGTGGGCTTCCGCAATTCCTTATTGCTTATCAAAACAGCTTGCGAATGTCATTTCATTCGGATGTCTGTTGTACCCTGTAATGCATGTGTGCAGTGGTCAACTAGTGTAATTACATGAGGTTGATGCATTTTCCATTGCTGCTGCTTTCGAGAGCACACAAATTCGTTTAATTTCTTCCAATCTATATGTCTATCATATTGCATGTCAAAACAAACTTCAGACCTCTCTGGAAATAGATTCTGCCCCTGGCATTGATCATATGCATCCCCCCATCTGGCTCCATATGACTTTCACTGACTTTTCTGTTTCAAATCCAATAGTTATTGGTTAACGGGTATTGGTTCCATTCGGGTCAGAGCTGGCGTCATTATGTGTCTTTATTCATTCGTAAATGGTTATTCCGATTCTGGTATTTTACACCTGAGTCTGCTATAAGTTATTCTCAAAGTGACCAATGATGATTCCGCTCGATGTCCCTCAACTCAAATAATCTCTGATTGCCATACCTGTGACTACCAAATTGGATGGAGGTATGTAGTATTGGCAACAAATCGCCAGGGATTTGTACTATTGACGAACCAGTTCTGTTCTAGGAAAGCCGACACTTGCCAATCAAATCTCCTCCAACCCACCATTGTGTACCACATCTGCGAACAAATATAAGTAAGCCAGTTCAGGTCCAATCAAATCTATATTTAGTGCATCTTGCAGCTAACTTCACCCGCTACAGAATGCACTAACAATCGGGCCGATTTGACACGAACTGCCTTACCTATTGTTGTTCGAAGATGGATGGTTTGTAAATCAGGTTTGTTTCAAATATCAATACTGTGTCAAACCACATACTGAATCAACTTCAAACACCGTATCAGTTCGATCCGTGACTAACAAATCAAATTCATTGCCAACACTAGACATATGTCCTCATATGGATGAATACGCTTAGTTACGTTGCAAATCGGAAGAAGTGATAAATATTAATTGTCAGGTAATATATGTAGGATAATACCACTTCCCAAGGTGATTATATATGATGTGTTCTTACCTGGCCTTGGCCAACAAGTTCACTTACATGGCCAACTACACCTGTGGGCCGAGTGCATTTAGAAGGCCAAGCCCACCTGGCACAGTCATTAGATCATGACTCACTTCATCTGCAGGCCTCCGGACCTACGTCGCATTTATACATATAAAGGAATGTGATTAGGCCTGTATACCGTGTTTTGCCTGTATAGGTTTGACGACTGATTGGTACGATAACGGTGACCATTTGCCTTATCAACTATACTGGAAAACACAATCTTCAGTGGTCGCAGTGAAACCCATGACAACATCATTAATACATTTGACAGATTTACAGGAAACAAAAGGAAGAAAGCGAAGTGATGTGAAGTGATGTGAAGGAAACACCCAATTGACCCTGGATCCTGCTGGTCCCCCTATGATCCACCTGCACCAAAGACATCAATTTTTCTTTTGGCTTTGTTGTATGCTCTCGATGGAAACTGTGGACTAGCTGCTGAGTATTTTCGAGATTCTCTAAGGGCTTGCAGCTTGTGTATAGGTATTTGTATCCGCCAAACTTGACGAGGCAGTGGCGCTTACAGTACTGTCGCTTGTAATCAAGAATTCAGTCGACCTACCATTCATCTGTATCATCAAACATTGTCAATTCCCATTTTTATGGTGGGTGGCCAATGCCCGGTGGAGAGTGCTTATAAGGCAGATGTAGTAGTATTAAATAATGATAGTCTATGCTTTGTTTACGCGAGCGGTGTCTATCCTCCCAGATCCACTAACCTCGTGTGCACACATATATCCCGTTCTAACCTGTACCCTCTGCAGACCCACACCTTATGTCGAAGCTTCTCGGTCTCCATATTACATCTCTCCCAAGAAGTTTGAGATATTTCTGAAAAACAGACCCTCTGTTTGAAAAGAAAACGAACTCCCATTCCTCATCTCCTGGGCATATCGGACAAAAAAAAATAGAAAACTAAACACATTTTCATCGACTCTATGACAAAGTGTAACCAATAGCTATCGACTCTGCAGCCTTATCCCTTGCTCTTACGTTTCACCCTTATTTCACACAATATACATTATATTTAGTAGTAGTCAAGCATTGGCTTTACATTGGAGAGATTGACGGCTCGTTCCCAGGTCATCTCATCAACATCATAGCTTTCCATTTGATTTGATCTATGTAGCCCACTTTGACACTTGTTGCCTTCTTGTGGGCGACAATCACCTCTATGACATACAAACGTTGCATAGTGTTGAGTTTATCCATTACTGCCCATTTGAGAGTAGGAGGTGGCTGCTTTCGAGCTGGGTCACGGTCAGCATTGTATTTCCTGACTTTATTGACGTTTACCATAGCATGAATCGCCATATCTGTTGGCAACTCTAGTTCAACTGCCTTTGGTCCTCAGAACCTTATTATTGTTTACCATGTAACTCATTGATTCTGTGACTTCCAAAAAGAAGGATCTGGCCTGGTGTATGTTATCGGTATGTCTTTTGTGTTCAACATCACAAGGTCTCCAACCTGCATGGTGTATCGCTGCCTTCTCTTGTTTAATTTCAACATATGGCTGTCTTGTCCTTCGCGGAGGCGGTTCTGGGCGTCTTTTAAAGAAGCTTGCAGCTGCTCAACAAACTCTGCGCATTCCATACTCCCCATTAAGTTTCATTGGCAAACCACAAAGTCCAATCGAATTGATAGTGTGTAATATAAATCTAATTCAAACAGACCTCGGGCATAAGATGAATGCATGGACATGTTGTATAAGTATTCTGCTAGTGGGGGCATGGTATTGCACTGGCCTTGGTGGTGGGTGGCCAAAGTCTGTAAGGAATGTGTCACTGGTTTACTCGAGATCTCTGGCAGCCCATCTGGTTTTTTGCGAAACGCTGTTGACATCCGCTGCTCAGGCTGCAGCCTCTTGTCTATGTCCGAGCAGAAACACAATTTTCAACGTTCATATCTGGAGCTGATGATATCTTGTGGGACACAGTGAAGCTGTATGATATCTTTTAAGAATAGTTCAACAAAATCAGAGGCGTCAATAGTATTAGTGCATATTATTCTGTCAGCTCGTTTCGAGAACTAGTCCACAAATGTGATAATGTAGTGATGTCATCTCAGTGATGTGGGTAGGTTAGTGATAACATCCACTCCCACGACCTCCCAGCGGCCTCGTGCAACTGGTAGTGATTTTAACAAGTCCATGACTTTTCCAGCCTAATGATCACCTGGCGCGCACATTTCCCAGTGTTTTGTGTAGTCTTGGACTCCATTCCACATCCCTGGCCAGAAGAAGCGCTGCCTTACTGTCATATATATTCTTGCTGCACCGAAGTGACCGCAGACAGCAGCATTATATGCTTCCCTGGGAATTCGGGGCCTCAGAGCTGTCCCATTTTAAACACAACATGGTTCGTTTGTTTCTCGTTCGGGGTCCTCTTTTTGGAGGTCCAAGTGCAGTAGGTTGTTGTCCAAGAAGGACCGTTGGCTTCCAGCCAATGCATTTCCCACCATAACCGGAGCAGATACTTTCGGCATGTGTTCTGGGCCATGTTGGGTTGAAGTATTTGTACAACCACTTTACTCCAGATGTTATTCTTGGTTTCAGCCACCACCTCTTGGAGCTACTCTGTTGAATCCTGAACTACAAGATGCGTCAGCTGTTATTCGGAGACTTGACAACACACACACCCCAAGTCCGGATGATGCGTCAGGGCGTCAACCGCCTGGTTCTTCGTGCCAACTATGTAGCAGATATCGTTGATGTGATTTTTTATAGTTCCTAAGAACTCTATCTGTCGTGATATAATTCGTGGTTGCGTTAATATATGTCTGAAAATGTGTGGTCAGTATTGACTGGAAAATATCTATCTGCATGAAGGTAATAGTGCCAATTCACAACTGCGTTGCAGATTGCCGGCAGTTGTCTATCATACATTGGGTAATTTGTCTCCACACGCTTATGTTTCCTGCTCCAAAAAGGCAACCACTCTGGACTCTCCATTCTGCCCCTTGTGCGAAATTACTGCTCTAACTGCATATTTGCTGGTGTCAGAATGCAGAATATAGTCGTCCCCTTTTTCTAGCAGTCCTAGCACTTGAGTCTTGCAAATAGCACGCCTTAATGTTTTGAAGTCCTCTTCTGCCTCTCCATTGCAAGTAAATTGCATGGTGCCGACATCCTTATGCTGTGACACACTGCAACCGGCCCTTATATTGACTTTCTTATCCACTTTGTACATATGACATAAGCACCAGGCGATGTGACTAAAGTACAGTATGAATTTCCAGTAATGGCCTGTCTGAATGAGGAAGCGACAACCTTCCTTCGCATAGCGAGGACAAGGCCATAATGTCTGTGCTCTCGTTTTTGACTACAACATATGCACTCCATCATGGTTGATCTGGGAGTCGCAAAATTCAATTTCATTGTGCAACCATTTGCAGTTAGAATTTCTTAATTTCAGGCCAGTATTCTGCAAAAGTTGGAGTCCTGTCCACACGTGATCCACATGCTCCTCTCTGGAGGTGATATGGATTAATCAATTGCCAGAATAAACGGTGACGAACTTACAAAGCCCAGAATTGGATGCAAGCAGGTGGTTCCTCATTCGCATGTATTGACTTGGTACATTGGCCGGTCCAAATTGAAGGGCTGTCCACTCATAAAGGCCAAACTTTGTTGTGAAAGCAGTCTGCTGGTGATCGCCAGCACATATTCGAATTTGATGATAACACTAGGCAAAATATATTTTAGGGCAGAAGTCCGAACTTCCCTTTGGTCGGACAAGCGAATCGATGTAATGTAACGGGCATCAATCCTTCCTGGTGATGAGGTTAATTGCCCGGTAGTCGATACACATGTGCAAACCACCATCTTTCATAGTCACAAATAGGACAGGTGAGCCACGATTGCTGCTGCTCGGTTTTATGGAGCCATTGCACAAGGCCATCTCCAATTGTCATTGTTGCTCCGCGTCATCTTTAGGAGACGATCAATATGCAGGTCGTTGTGGAACATTCGCTTCAGCTTCTGGCAAATGTAGATTTTAAATTGCGGTTCACTTCACACTGTATCGTACGTAGGTTCTGCAATTAAACCACAATTCTGAAAGTCGCAAATCATGCGTTGAAATTCGTCTGGCAGCTCTTTGGGCACAGGATTGTAGTACCGCAATCGAAACATGATTGTTCTGTACAAATCAGAACAGTCCATACAATGGAGTTCATTCTTCTAAACAATTTCGATGTGTACATCCCGGGCTGCTTCATTGATGGTGTCGTCATCTTGTTCGCTGTCTAATCAAAGGCTGCAATGTTGGTGCAATCGTGCTTCCATTTCTCTGTCCAACAATGAGATATTGCCTTTAGTTTTCCACAATTCTTTTGTTTGGTGATAGAAATTGTATGTTCCATTTCTATCGCACAGCCAGCACTTGACACTAATGAAGTCAAACTATTTCACATCGTTCACTCTATACCACCCCTTATATGCAAATTCTTCATCTCCCAGTTGGACTTTCAGTCTCACCTGTTGCAGTCTCTCAATGACATCTTCCACAAAGTCATTCGTCAACTCCATAATGTTTCAGCCTCTGTATGTCTCCTATAACACCGTACGATTCCTTTTATACATTTCCACAGTCCCGGTTTTTACATGATTCTCTAATGATCCATTGTCTTTGAGTGTTGTGACTGCCATAATACTGTATATGCTGTTCTTTGTTTTATACCGAAGCTGTCCATTGAACCTGAGAAGATCCAAGGGGTCATGATCACTGACTCAAGGATGGTGATAACATGTCAACTTTTGTACTGTAAACACAGTACAAGTAGTGTTAATATTATGAACTCGATTCGCAGCTAATCGCTCAGATTGCTATATCATGAGGTCGAGACATCCATACCATTGTCATTACTGCCATTGGACAATTGTTTCACTTTGGACGCCTTCGGATCATTTCCATCTCCAGAGACCTGCTGGATCAACCAGAGGCTCTGCTTTGTTTTATCTCGATGTAGCCAGGGTGTTTTCGTTGTTTGGGCAGGTCCGAGCGGGGTGGCCGATATTGCCACATGAGTAATGACTTGGGTTATTACCCCCACCCCTGCGGCCTCCATGTTCTTTTTTTTTGCCCTGCATCGCCTTAAGTATTGTCAAGGTTGGTTACTTTTTGGAGTCAAGCATGGCATCCACCCCAGAGACATACTCCATAATGACGTTGAGCGATGCTGTAGGCTGATTTCCCAACTTCTTAATCGAAGCCTTGGATGATTATGGATTGTTTTCAAGTTTAAACTGTTATAAGTTGCGAAGGCATTCGTCGGAGATTGGCACATAGGGCTCAAACTGGTGTGAAAGCCCTCCGAAATGTTCATAAACATCAGAAATATGTTCACTACACCTATTTCCAAGTAACTCTCAATCGTATTTCAGTCTAGTAACAGCCTCAGAAGGAATCAAAGGCTCTTTGACTGCGGCTGAAAAATCTTCCCATCCTATGTCTTTGCTTGCATGCTCTGGAAAATAGTGGTTGGCCAAAACTGCAGGTTTGTCATGAAACTGAAGCAGTGCCGCGGCGGCCTAACAGTTGGTCAACCAAATTCCAAACTCGTCCGTCACCACGAACTCCAGGGAACCTGTTCCGAAGTTCTGGTACAGGGTGGATAGAAATGCGGTGATGGCATCAAGGGTACTCGTACCAGCCGGAGTCGGTAATACTGTCGCCTTGATATCGGAGGTTCGGTTATTGGGCTTAATTTGGAATGTGTTGTTGGTGGGTGCAGAGCTTACCTACTCTCAAATCAAGGCCTCGTTTGTCGCATTCAGTTCCACCATGGCTAACTAGATCTCTTCACATGTCATCCCTCACTAGTTTGCACCGGTTGCCAATGCTCTCTTGGTTGCTATTGCTTCTTGTCAGGTGACGCCAAGTTTTGCTTCCATTGCCTTGATGGGCCCATTCTTTGCGGGAACCTCTCGTTTCAGGTTCCCCATTTCCTTTACAATTGTATCGTCAACCACTTCATGGCGCCTCCATGTCTTTAACCTCGTCAGGGGCTTGTTGCATCAATATGTGGCACTTTACTTGTTTCCCTCACGAGACCCTGCGCCTTGGTTAATAAATACAGCTCAAACTCAACAACTACATCGTCAATTGCTTTATGTGCCCTATTAGTATCCTCGCACATTCTGGTAGGTTCACTTAGTTGTTCTCACTACTCATCCCCAACCGCATGGAACCAATTGACAACTTGATCAGGGATGCCCATGTGTGCGATTGCCAGCGGGTGATTGATTATCTCTACTTGACCGGATCGGTGGTCATCAGTCTACTGTTGAGAACACTGAATGCCTCAGGTCGCGCATCTGAGAAGAGGTCTCCAGCCCTGGGAGTTTTCAACATACACATCACTTCTGAACTATGGTCCTTTCGACCTCCAAGAGGTTGAGGCATCCGGCGGCATGCATGGTGCTCATCGTTATCATCGTTATAGTATTTCGTTTTGTGAAATTGTTATTTTTAGCACTTGAAAGTCTTCTGTGATTGTTTTGACTTCTGAACCACAAACCAAAGTTGGGCCCCAATATGTATAATGTGCAACACAATCCTATTAGACAGTGTTGCCACAGATGTAGTAGTATGACATGATCATAGACTATTCTTAGTCTAAGCGGGCAGTGTCTATCATCCCGGATCCGCTAATATCGGATCTATGCACATATCCCCTTCTGACACATGCCTTGCACCAAGCCGCACCTTATGTCACCCCTGATCCTTCTTTACAGCAGATACATGTGGAGCACGTTGTTTTTTTGCATTGTTTTTGGCAAGTCTACTCTGCAAGCATTCTTATGGATGGTTTCACTTACATTTTATGGTTCCACAGGATTTTAATCTAAATTCTTTGACATTATTGTCGTCTTGATGTTCCGAGTTGAGAGCCAGACCTTTTCACTGACCTCAGACGTTTTTTGCATATTTCATATGGCAGGCTTGGGATTCCCGTAAGTTTTCCCAGAGGGTGCGGTATATCTCCTCCAGTGTGGCTGCGATGGTATCTCCTTGGGCCTCTAATTTTAGCTGAGATAGATTTTTGGGGGCTTTCAAGTGCAGTCACAGTGTAACACCGGCAGTGTCACTCCAGGTTTACCAGTACAAGTAGTATTGTTACTGATTTCAGGACTGGCTTATGATGAAAGTTGTGAAGGTTCGCTCAGGATGTGAAAGTCACTAAAGATAAAGATTCAAGACAAAGATGTTTGGTTTTTCAATGCATATATTGTTAAGGCTTGTTCACCTCGTCAAGAAGCTTGCCCTTCTACCCTTGATGATTCCAGAGATCTTTATACCTCTATGCTCTCACTCTTACAACTATTTCTATCTACGCTTTTCTCATCAGCTCCTCTACCTAACCTTCCCTTCCCTCCAAAGCCCTTCCTGTCCTTCAGCGTTCTTTCTAACCGACCGCATGTTTCCACTCACATTTCTAACTCAGACGAATAGAACCCCTACTGTCATCAGTTCTTTGAACTTCTGTGGTCCGTACCTATTGTATCCTTTCGATCTCGTTGCTTCCAGACGAATGGTACCCTTTAGATTGTGAGGTACATAATATATTTGGTTTGCTTCCCTGCAAAAGCAGGTGCTTTCGCATCTACAGCCTCTCAACTGTCTTCGCTTTATCGATCGCATGAATCGGCTGGGCATCATCTCAAAATCCAGCTTACTGTCCTCATCAGTGCTGTGGTTGAGTGCATGACAGCTGATATGATTTCGTTGGGTGCGAGTGATATTCTGTGAAGTTTTGAAGACGTCCAGGGATGGAGTTTGTACTATCCCGATGCGGTTATCATTGAGTGATAATAGGTGACCCCGCTCCGATTGCCTTTGGTAATGTACAGCTTGTGATGTTTAACACTACCCCCCTCCATATTGTGTTCGTCTCTGAACGATAATTCTATTCTGCTCTTCGTCGCCTTTGGTAACAATAACCTCTTTTGACTAAAACCCGAAGTTTCTCTTTCCTCCTTGGTAATAATATGACCCCTTGTGCCCAAAAACCAATGGCTTTTCCTAGGTGTCTTGCTAGCAGTTAAAAACCCTTTGTGGGGAAAAGGTACTAGCGCAGCCTCTTGTCCATAGCTGCCTGGGGATTACGCTCATGATAATCCCAAAACAATCCTTTGTCATTGAACTTCGCATATTGTTCCTCAGTCCAATCTGCTTCGTCTGGATACCCTTTCAACTTAACCAGGTATAACACCTTCTTTCGTTCCTTGTTATACTGGCTGCCCATCATCTCTTCAACCTTATAGCCTGTCTCTTACTCGTAGCCTTGAACATCATAACCTGATTGGTGTTCTTCGCTGGTAGCAAGTTCAGGTGCAGGTCTGATGGGATCAGTGGCTGTTCGATAGGGTTCAATGAGAGAGATATGGAAAGCATTTGGATTCCGCAACGCTTAGGCCATTCAATCTTTAATGCAGTGGAGGAATGTACTTTGAACACCTTGAAGGGACCATGTCGCTTCGCATCAAGATTTCTAGATTGGCGTTTGGTCTTAAGGTTCTTTCCATTTAGCATTACTAGATCACCAACCGAATGCTTCAGAGGTTCCTTAGCACTATTTTCATGGTACCTCCCCATTGTCTCTTGTGCCTTTTCTTAACCTTTTCGGCACAAGTCATGCACAGTTGCCATCAAATGAACATAGTTCCTTGATTCCGTATTCTTTGCCACTGCTTGAACAGGCCAATTCATTCGAGGATAGAACGCATACTTCGCAAAGACAGGCTACATGCCATTCGAGGTGGTGAGTGAGTTGGGGTAGGCATACTCTGCCATTGGCAAAATCTCAGACCAGTTATCTTGTTCGTAGTTGCAGTAGTTTCTCAGGTAGCACTCTAATGTCTGGTTTACTCATTCCGTTTGACCATCAGTTTGTGGATAAAATGGTGATGACATCTTCAACTGAATATCAAGAGCTTTAATCAAGGAAGACCTGAACACAGATGTAAACGTGGAATCTCTGTCTGGCAGAATGTTCGATGGCAGACCATGGAATTTCCAGATTTCATTCTGGAACATCTTGACCAGGTGTACGGCTTTCATCTCGCCATCCTTCACTGGTATGAAGTAATCCTTATTTGAAAACCTGTCAACGATGAACAGACCGATGAACAACCATAAGATATATGCAATTCGATGATGAAATCCATAGAGATTGAATCCCATGGACGTTACGCTAATTCGAGAGGTTGTAGAAGTCTGTAGCTAGCATGACGAGCTGCATTGTTCTTCAGGTATTCAGGACATAACCAGACGTAATCTTCGATGAGTGTCTCCATCTTTGGCCAAATGAAGTTCCTTCAAACCAGCTCAATTGTCTTATCCTGTCCCATATGTCATGCTACCATCCAATCATGTGCTGCTTAGAATATCTGTTTTCGTAACTGTACATCGTCCGGAATCCACAGCCTGCCTTTGTAGTAATGGGCTTCATTCCCAAACGAGATGTCAGGGCTTGGTATTCCTTCCATTGCTCTGACGTACCCTTCCTGCCATGCAGCATCGTTATTTGCAGTGCCTACCACTGCTTCTAATAACCAAGAATTGAACTTGACCACTGGGATTGACCTCAACTTAAGAGCAGAAATCATTATCTGTTTGCCTCGTAGCTTTGCTGCTGTCACATGAAATGTTTCCCCTTCAGAGGTTTCCAACTGATCGGGCCATAAAACGCGGTGTATTGGTTGATTTTCGTATTCTTCGATACTACCTCCCCACTTTTAGCTTGGTACTCCGAATGCCTAGATATTGCATCTGGTTTCCCATTTGCACTGCCTGGTCAGTAGAATATATTGAAATCTGGACCAGCTAGTACCTGTTCCCAACGGGATGTCTTCGTTTGAATATCTTAATAGTGGTAAAGTACTCAGAATTATTGTCATCGGTAAATACACTGATTATATCAGCTGCGCCTTCGAGATAACATCTCCATTCATTAAAGGCAGATTTAATTGCTAGCATCTCCTTATCATGGATCTGATTGTTAATCTCTGCCTTATCCAGCTTGCGAGAGTGGTAGGCAACAGGATGTACTCGTCTATCAATGACATGGAAAAGGACTGCGCCATTGGCGAAGTCACTGGCATCAGTCTCAATGACCAGAGGATATTCAGGTTCAAAGTGAAGAAGGATTGGGGCCTCAGTGAAATACCTTTTTAACAAATCGAAAGGCTCTTGACAGTATTGGTTTGACTTCCAATCAAAACCTTCCACAGTTTGTTTGGTTAGGTCTGTCCATGGTCTGCAGATTCTCGAAAATTCCTTTATGAAGCGTCGATAGAAATTGGCAAATCCTAAGAAAGACTGAACGTTCTTGACTGAGTCTGGCATGCCCCAATTCAAGATAGTATCAACCATGTTCTCTACCATGCTGACACCTTCTCCTGATATGATATGAACAAGGAATTGAACCTGTTTCTGATGCCATTCACACTTATCAGGTGCTATTGCCAAGTTATTTTCTTGTAACTTACAAAGGACTTCTCTTGTCAATTGAACATGCTCTTGTTCGTCTTTGGTGTAGATAAGGATATCATCTATATAAACCACAACTCCATGATCGATTACATCTCTCAGGATCCCGTTCATCATATCTTGGAATGAGGCTGGCGCGTTTCCCAATCCAAAGGGCATAACCAAATACTCATGGTGTCCATATCTTGTACAAAATGCTGTTTTCTATTCGTCACCAGGCTTTATTTGAATAAGATTGTAATCAGCCTTTATGTCAATCTTTGTAAAAAGCTTTGAGCCAGTAACTCTGTCCATAAATTTGTTCATAAGTGGCAAAGGATACCGATTCATAATTGTGACGCGGTTGAGGCCTCTGTAATCCACACACAACCTTCAACCCCTTCCATGAGGCTTTAGGATGAAGAGTATTGGTGCTCCAGCTGGAGACTTGCTTCGGCGAATCTTGCCAGAATTGAGAATCTGCTTTAGACGTTCCTATAGGACCCATAGTTCTTTTTCTGAAAGAGCATATATGGGACCCCATGGAGATGGTTCACATTCCTTTAAGTCAATTGCAGGGTCAAATGATCGATGTATTGGTAGAGCGTTGGCAATTTCTCCATCATAAACTGACTTAAAGTCCCCATACTGCCATGCAATTCGCTCGACCCAATCAATCTCCATTTTACCTGCTGCATTAATCTGCATAGACCCAATTGCTTCCATCCATCGCAGATCAGTACCAAACTTCAGGATACTATCTGGGTATTCACTCGAGAATGTGATGACTGCTGCCATTGTACAGTGCTGATAGCAATGCTTCGATGTAAATTGGAGCTTATCACCTTCTTCAGAGATTGCTCTGAGTGCTCCATGCTTGATGATCCACCAGTAAGGTAACATGATATCAGTTGCCTAATCCATAGGTTCGATTTCGAAGGTTTCTTTGGTATAATAGCTTTCATACCGAAGAGTAACTGGAAAGGAATACTGCCGTCCAGCCCCTTCTACAATGCCGCCATTGAAGTTCTCAACTGACTTTGGTTCTGATCAAGTAACCCATGGAACACTATTTGTTTCGGCCCACTATTTTGACATCATAGGTGCATCACACCCTGTATCCAAAAGGACCCTAACCAGAACATTCTTCTTGTGCTTGAATGATGCAAACATGCGTACAGTGGGTCTTGAACCAGTCTTTGGTTCTGGGGGTAACTAGTTTACTTTTGGGAGTTGACGTTGAGGTGCTTCGACCGAGGACTTGCGTTTTCTGTCTTTTCATATAGAAACCATGATGAACTGCCTTGCGACACTGTTTCGACCACAACGGGTTGTGGTTCTAGTAGTGATGAGTGTAGGGGTATTTATTGTTTCGATAATGTGGTAGTCATATGTCTGCACTAGGGTACTATATGACCAGCATATTTCGAGTCCTGAACTCATCTACAGGCGCCCTTTATATAGAGAGAAATTGTTTTTCATTAAAACAAAACTCAAGATGGAACAGTCTGTGGGTATCTATACCCGAAAGGAAAGTTCGCAATCCTAAACCTAAGACAAGAAATAAGAATCCCAGTGTCCCTCAATCGTCAATTTCGATACCATCAGAATCTATCTCATACAACCTCCTCAAGGGTGAATGAGTTGCAGACGCTGTGATCCTTTCAATCAAGCTCCTTGGTCTCACCTTCGAACTGGAGGCTTTAGTCTCATGCTTTGGAACTTCCTCCTTATTCTTGGCTTTCTTGTTCTTCTTGCTAGATGAAGCTTTGATGGGGTTCTTATAGAAGAACCGTCGATCATATTCAGAGGATCCACAACGTTTGCATTCGTTCCGTTCAGCTCTTGCTTCTCGCAGACTTTCAGCAATACTCTTAAGGGCTTCAGCCTGATCAGTGTGAATAGGCTTCGGTCCCTACTTCTCAGTTCGAGGTTTCATGGCATCAGAACATTTGTCTTTCTCTGGATTCTTTTCTTGGTTCATATCCTTCCTCTGCTGCTCATCTCTCTTCCGCTTATTTCCCTTCTTGCCTTGGAGTCGTCAAGATTCTGATGATACCTATTTGTTTCTCCCAACAGTTCTTCGTATAATAAACCCACTCGCCCCATTAACTCCATGAAGGCTGTGTCATCTTTGGGTGGTACTTCTGCAGTTAACATTTGATAGAAGATTTCTTCGTTCAATTCTTGTTCAAGGGAATGAAGATAAGATGTTCTGCAGAGACATACTCGAAAGTTGAGGGTTTCCATCTTCATCAGTTAGTCCTCAATATCAACAGTGTACTTTAGATCTTCATCTTTCGCTGGGATTTCTCTTCCTCTTGCTTATGCACGAATCTTTGTTCCATCATACTGGTAAAAGACTTCCAGTCATCAACCTGGAAGAACTTCTTCATTTCTTCTTCGTGGTTATCATACCAGGCCAGGGCCTTATTTTCTAAGACCCCTTCAATCCATATGATTTTGTCAATGTCATCATGGAATGTGTCAGGGAAGTATTGTAAGTAACATTCCACTGATCGAATCCACCTTCGATTAATTTCATTGCGATTCCTCTTGTCCCCTTTTAAACCTGGAGGCATTTTCATTTTACCTTGGAAGATCTGGCAGGTAGGCGAGGATTGGCAGGTGGCCTACTATAGTCTTCGCCGTCAGAAGGAGATGGGGGTAGTTGACTTGGATGAAAACGTCCAGCATTTCTTCCACCGCTTCCACCCCCTCCACTTCCTCCCCTGCATCCACCACCTCCTCCACCTTCGCCCCTACCTCGGCCTCTGCCTCCACCACTTCCTCCGCTTGCTCCACCACCACCTCCCCCTCCTTCCTCATATTCAGAGCCAGAGAGGCCGGATTCTGAACCAGAAACTCCTTGTGGTGGTGGGGCTCACTCAGTGTCCGGAGTAATGGCTTCTTTAACCAAATATCCTTCCCCTTTGGTACCTTTACAGTACTGCAGGCTGAACCCTTCATCACTTGATTTAATATCTCCTTCTTGAAGCCCAAGGACAGACCTTGCTAGGGACATGATAGACTTCTTGGTGGGTTTGTCCGACAGCCTAGTCATGAGGGTGCTTGTGAATTTCAGAAACTTTTTCTCTATGTCCCTTTGAGTCTTCCTGATATCACTTTCTGTCGGATTCTTCTCAGCGTTAGCCTTCTTCTTGAGTTCTGTTACTCTCTTAGACTCTTTGTTGGCCTTCCTCTTGAAACTGGTATGTTCCGCTGAATGTTTATGTACTTGGAGAGCGAGGCTGTCTTGAGCTCTTTCCCTGTTTTCCAATATGCCCGAGAAAGAGGTACATGCTGCCCATGAGGACTGTGGAGAGAGAGGAAGGGGGTCGATTTATGGAGCGGCTCCACAGAGGGAACGGGCCAGAAGGTGATACGCGTTCACCAACCAGGTTAGTGGTTCCGCAAGGATAGATAGTGCACACTTAGTGTAACAATATACAATCGTCACTTCGTACTACAACATTGATAGCAACAGTTTCCAATTGGCTTCTTCTGCACCTTATACGTGTCGGAGCCCAATTTTGATTCGAGGCAGAGTAGTGAAAACAATCACAGACGACTTTCAACGGCGCAAAAGACGAACTTGGCACAACGAAACACCATAACAATGACAAAACACGATGCCTGCTGCTGTGCGCCTTAAATCTGGTGGGGGTTGAAATAACTATGGTTCAGAACTGGCACCTACGTTGAAAGCCCCCAGGGCTAGCAGCGTCTTCCCAGATGCGCAGCACAACGGGTTCAGCGTTCTCAAACTGTGAGCCGACAATGACTGAGCACTCGGAGCAGAGATTATCAATCACCCGCCAGCAATCGCGAAGAAGGACATGACCGATAAAGTCATCAATTGGTTCCATGCGGTTGAGGTTGAGTACCGCAAACAAGTTGAAGATCTCTTCCGCATGTACGAGAATGACGATGGGGAACGGAACACAATTGACGAAGTCCTTGTTGATTTGAACAAGCAACTGGCCGACAAGGAGAAGCAACTGGCCGACAAGGAGCAGGCCCTCGTGGCGAAACAGGCGAAGTTCGACAGATTGGTGTAACAAGCACCGGCCGACGTCAATGACGAACAGGCACCATGCTTGGTCGACGATACAATCGAAATGGACATATCGAAATTGAAACGGGAGGTCACCACGAAGAATTCGCTCAACAAGGTGATGCAAGCCAAACTTGGTCCAGCCTTACAAGAAGTAGAAGCAACCAAGAAAGCATTGGCAACCGATGAAGACGAGAGAGACATGACAAATGAAAAGATGGAATCAACCATGGTGGAACTGCATGCTACCAACGAGGTCTTGATTCGAGTGAAGGCTAGCTCCGCAAACACCAGGGACACAGTCCATATTATCTCCAACAATCACATGTTCAGTGTCAAGGCGACGAGATTGCCGACTTACGATGTTACGTAAACCCTGCATGCAGTCACCTCCTTCCTATCCACCTTGCACAGGCACTTCAGACCTGAGCTCTAGAGTGAGACTTGAAAGACGAATGTGGAATTCCGTTGACCAACTGTTGGGCCACCTCGGCTCTGCTCCAGTTCCGCGACAAGACTGCAGTTTGGGGCAACCACTGTTGTCCGGCGCAAGCAAGCGCAGACATAGTATGGGAAGACTTTTCAGCCAAAGTCATAGAGGCTTTCATCCTTCCTGACACTGTAACTAGACTGAAACGTGATTGGGAGTTACTTCGAATTAAGAGTGATATGCGTATTACTCCTTTCAATTAAAGTTTCCGAGTGCTTAAACACCAGTTGGAACTCCATGCGCCGCTATCTGATGAGCACCTCCGCGACACATACCAGATCAAACTCGAGAGCAATCCAGAAACATACAAGGCTTTGATTGAAAAGTTAGAGAATCACCCTACAGCGTCGCTCAACGACGTTATCGAGCACATCTCTCGAGTGTAGACCATGCTTAATTCCAAAAAGCAACTGACGTCGACAATGCTTAGGACAATGGAGGGCAATTCAAAAGAAAGCGGTGGCACCAGCGGCGGTGGCAGTGGTGACCGGAGTTGTTACGCATGTGGTGAAGTAGGCTACCTCGCTCAAACATACCCAAACAAGGAAAAGGTCCTGGCCACAAGCAGAGAAAAGAAATCAGCGAAAGCTAATAAAGACTCTGAAAAGAAAGAGAAGGAGAAAGAAGTGAGAGACAGAGGTTTCTGTTGTGGTCGCAAGACAGGCAGCACCAGAGGCGCAGGTGGAGAAAAGCAGTAGAGCCTCCGTCTGACCCAGCAGGTCCCTGGAGCAGGAAATGATGCGACCGGGCCCAAAGTGCAAGAATCATCTTATGACAGTGATGACGATGGTTAGGATGACTCGAGCTTGGGAAATGGCAACGGGAGCAATTAGCTGCAAATTGACTCCCCAATACTAAATCAACTGCCACTGTGTCTACAATAAAAAAGATTCATCGTTATCGCCATATTCGAGTCAGTGATAACGAACCCTTAGATCTTCTCCGGTTAGATGCAAAGTTTCGGTACATGAAGAAAATCAGCACATTCAGTAGTTTAGAAGCCAAAACAGCCAAAGATGACAGGGCATAACAGAATTATGTAAAAAGAGAGACTATGCAAAGAGTAAGACGGAATGGTGAAGGGTTAGAAGAGAGACACGGCGGCTGGATGATTGTCGAGACGGCGAACAATAAGGTGGAAGATGGCATCGAGGGACAGCAACAGGTGCGCCTGAAACTCAAACTGGGGAACGACAGCTATGCATATACGTGGTGGTTTACAGTTTACGACGTAAAAGAGTTCAACATCATCCTTGCCAAGCACTGCATCAGGGATATAAATAGAACATACCATATCGATCACCGTACAAATGAAATGCGGATAACTGAAGGCAATATCCCGTGGAAAGATTGAGAAACGGCAGCACAAATTCACTACCTTCTTGGACTCCGGCCAGACAGCAAACCAGATGACAAGTAACCATCAAAGAAGCAGCACAGACCAACGGCATCGAAAGTATTCGAAAGAAATAACTCCATCGCATGGACCATCGGGTGTTGCCCAGAGCTTTCATGGTTCGGGTGCGGTACAACAATCCTGAG
The DNA here is from genome assembly GCA_014904905.1 of Wilcoxina mikolae CBS 423.85. Classification (NCBI taxonomy): domain Eukaryota; kingdom Fungi; phylum Ascomycota; class Pezizomycetes; order Pezizales; family Pyronemataceae; genus Wilcoxina; species Wilcoxina mikolae. The sequence continues at coordinate 2,497 of MU122445.1, read as the reverse complement.
TCCACACAGCCGACAAATACATTTCAACGCATGCTTCGTGACTTCGAGAATTGTGGTCTATTCACCGATCCAACATACGACACCACATGTAGTAAACCGAAAATTAAAATCGCCCTATCGCCGGAAGATGACAAGAAGGCCCCATATCGATCCCCATATCATTTGTGTCCTAAAGAAGACGCAGAGCTAAAACAACAATTGGAGAAAACCCTAGGCAACGGCTGGACAACGTCAAGCAGCAGCCATTACGGCTCCCCCGTCCTATTTGAGCCTAAGAAGGATGTTGGATTGCACATGTACATCGACGACCTGGCAGTTAACCGCATCACCAGGAAGGATCGATACCTGTTACCTCCCATCGAAAAGCTTGTTCAACTGCTAGGGGGTTCGAACAGCTTCTCGAAGATAGACCTTGCCTCGGGTAACCATCAAATTCGAATATGTGCCGGCAAACGCCAAAAATAACCTTAACAACAAAGTATAGGTTGTACAAGTGGATGGACCATCAGTTTCGGCTGGCCAACGAACCGAGACAATTCATGCGAGTCATTCCTCAACAAAATATCCGAGTTGTGTTGGGTGCCTAGGTAGGCACCCAACGCACCCAACGCACCCAACGTAACTGCGTCCTGATCTAGGCTAGTGTCATCGGCTTAGTGCTTACAACTGTAGTCTCGGTTACAGCAGCAACTTGTCACATTGCCATCCCAATTGAACGACACACTCATGACAATCGCCAAGTGATATCGAGCAGGTAATTGCACATTGCATTACGTCGCCTTTACGCTACGCAACTTACTATCCAATTCGCTTGATTGACTGCGCATCATCGTACGTCGCTCCATACACACTCCGCCATCAGCGACATTTCTCATCTCTATGTCATATACCGAACAACGTTGGCAATTGTCATGGCAACTCTGTTCGTTGCTCAATATACATCATACTTCACGTCAGTTATTTCTAACCAATGCTGCATTTGATGAGTGTCAACTTTTGTATCGGCGCCTCCAATTGCAGTGCTATTCTTCAGAATTGACATGGACATTACAGCAGATTTGGATGATATACAGTTCCATTGCACTTTCTAGCCACACAACAATGTTAAAAGTTGCCATAACAATTTTCTGCATTGTAATACTATTCCTGCTCATAGCCATTCACACCATCTGTCTCCACACCCCTGTCCTCCGCCTCCTCTGCCTCCTCTTCCTCCTCTACCTACTCCACCGCCTCATCGCTCTTCTCCACTTCAAATCACTCCCTCACCTGGCATTCTTCATCTGCAAGCTGCTCACCTTCGTCATCCGAGTCATCTACTATTGGACTATTGCACGGCCAACTCCCACAATCGCACTGAGATTCCTCTCCTATTTTAAGATACTCGATATGAGAATCCGAGTTACGAATTTGATCAGATCGATAGCCATCTTGGAATTTGTTGTCACCATCACTCTCATCGTCGAGCCAATGTTCCTCATTGTCTAGACCATCTTCAATATAGCAAAAGTCATTCGCAACTGGTATGTCAGGAAGATGTTGATAAATTGGCTCCTCCTCCACCTCACAGTCGTCCTCGAGAAAACGATTAATGGCTGCAAGGTTGGGAGCAGCCAATGGCGATTGAGGAGCAACTGGCTGAGTTGGCTTGCCAACGATCAGGCGGTTTAACTGATTCTTGATCCCAATCTTCACTTGGTCACGATACCTTCCAGGCAAGCCATTCCAGCGCTCCATATATCTGAGGTATAATTCTTGAGTTGTTAGTACAACGCACATAGTAGATGGAACAACTTAAACTTAGGAATGACATTCTCCTGGGAGAATGGAAGCTGCGGGGATGGCTTCATGTGTCTGTTAGGAGTCTTGCCCTCGGTCCTTACATACTCTTCTAGTGCCCACGGCAGTGCAGTTGCTTAGAGCACTATGAGAGTTGGGGTTACGGTCTCACGAATCCAATTGTACTGGCCCCGGGCCGTCGCTCCCCTTTTCCGGATTCTTTCAAAAAAACAATGATGAAGTAAATAAGGTATCTCTTCAGCAGGGAATGCCGAAGCAATGTCCTGAATTGTTGTGTCAATTTCGAAAATTGATAGAGAGGAAATATACCGGTAACGCACATCATATGACTTCTCACGATCCTTAAGTATCCAAATGAATCGGTCATGCTTCAGGAGATGCAGAACCATCGAGAGTCTGTCAGCGTCGCAGGAACAACTGTCGAGGTTGTAAAGCGATCTGACTATGGCCTTGCCTTTTCCAATCATTTACGATCGGACGGAGTTGAGGCACGATTTTATCCATTTGTAGAGTCGAGTAAGCGACACAGAAAGTTGTTGAAGTCACGTACATATGTGGTGGCCTTCTTCTGGTGTGCCTACAACGACACCTTGAAACCGTATACCTCTTCCGCATCCTGCCATGAATCATTAATTTCCTGGCAATGATTTTTCTTAGTACTGGCAATTCTCTGAGTTGTAAAGGCAATTACCAAGGC